>JAOTRH010060882.1:0-18625 GCA_034768845.1 Heliamphora exappendiculata
TGTTAAGTGTATATCTTCTTATCTTTTTTGGAAGGAGAATATATATACACTTAATATCCTTTTTGATATATGGCTATTTATTAAAAGGAGGCTCCATAAAGAAAACCCTAACCCTAATCCTCCTAACCTAGCCGCCACTCTCTCTCTCTCCCTTTTGGCAATCCATATTTTATCTTTAGGAGATAAGTGTGAGAAGAAACCAAGGTAAGAATACACAAATATCCGGATCGGTGCTCACTCGCCAGGATCGTCGCGTGCGTCAGGATATACATAAGAAGATCGGTGGGTCGTCTCGGATCGTTGTTGGGCATCAAAAGAACTTGTTCAAGTTTCTTGAAGGTATATTTAATCATAATATATCAAATTATTTTATTGTTTTTCATGAAAATCGCACAACGTCATTTTTTACGGTCACGACGTTGTTCTTTGAACTTTTTTCGCTGCACGGCTCTAACAATGGTATCAGAGCAGGGATGCATTTTTCATGAAAAACATGTCTACTAACCTTTTTTTTGCAGCATACTTCGTTATGATCCGATTCATTAATCGTTTGAATGTATGGTTTATTTATATCGCTATTTAACCGCGTATCTCGATGGTTTTTAAATCAAAATTAGGTTGATTGTAAGTCTCGCTAGTGGAGGCATAGGTTATGCGATGTAATTTATATTTCATTTGATTTTTTTATGGATTCATGTTGTAAATCGAATCACAAAACGGATATCGAAAACGGGAAAGAAAAGTAAGAAGGAGCGGCGACAACCTATGCGGATAATGCACTATCACTGCGTTCGACAGCAGTTTTCGAGACTTTTGGGAATTTTTTTCGAAGCAATTTTTTCACCAGAATTAATTTCAATCCGTTAGCTTTCCAACGGTAGTTCGATGGCGGCAAGGCGACAACGGGAAGGGGTTTGAAAAAAATTTCAAAGAATGTGCTGCAGAATCCCACCATGAACAGTGATGCAATTTTGAAGGATATTTTCGGGGCACTTATGCTTTGAATTTTGAGGCAATTTTTTGCGAAGATCAGGCTCGGGAAGTTAGTAAGCTCCAGTAATTTTTTGAGACACTTTTGGGTCCGGGAGACGCCTCAAACAGCCGCTGGAAGTTGGTCGCGCAAAGTTGGCACACAACAAAATTTTCAGCAATGAAGGGGGCAGTTTGGGCTTCTTTTTCAGACTTTTTTCGGTGATCCAGTGGTGGTCCAGGACTGTGACGGTGGTCCGGGTGCTGAGGAAGAAGGTCGAGTCTTTGACGGCTCGTTTAGGGTTTTAAAACCGTAATCGTTTAATCATTAATCCGAGACCATCGGATTAAAAGATTAAATGAAGAATCAGGATCATAACGACTTTTATTTATTTAATTATCGTTATTTTAATTATATATTTATTTATTTTATTTAATTGCGTGGATGGATTTTATTTTATTATGTTTTTTCTTTTATGCATATTTTTAATTAATGGAAGTATATTAGGAAAACCGATTTTATAAAATAAATAATCCTAACAATTTTTTAAAATTGGAAAATAAATAGATAATTATTTATTTAATTTTGAGTTAAAATTACTTAAGATTTTTTAATTAAAACCCGAGTAATTAATTTCTTTCGCAAAATTAAATAAGAAATTTTTTTATTTATTTTATTAAGGTTAAACAAAGAATATTTTAATTGATTAAAATCGAATTTATTTTAATCAGAAATTAAAACATGTTTAATCGTTTAAAATAAACAAAAAGAAAAAACCTTCGATTTTTAAAATATTAAGTGTGAGAAGGGTTTAGTCGTAGATAAATCATACGGTCTCCATTTCACATTCGTAGGAGATGTGGTTGTTGCTTACGCGCCGGCTTTGACTTTCGGTCTCCCTAAGCAAGGGTTATAATCATGGTATCTCCGGTACGAATTTTTAAAAAATGTAAATTTGAAAATAGTGCGAAGTAGGGCTCGCTCACACCGGACCCAGGGATTTGACACGGTATTTTCAAATTAAGGGTAATGGTTATACACTTAACCCGTGAATAAAAATATCCTCCCTAATGAGTCATTATTTTTATTTGTGGAGACCAAAATTAATTGGTTATTTAATTTACATGAAATGTTCTATATTAAGGAATGAAAAATCTAATAGTTCTTTGTTCATTAATTGTTAGACGTCCACACTACGTGGCCTATCAATTGATGTGACTCTGGGCCGATAATTTTCCATTATGATAATTGATTCCGACAGTAAATTAATAGACTGGCATGTCTATCCGGACGGATGTTGATTAGTAGACGTCCATACTACGTGGTCTGCTTAATCACGAAAGATTCGGGCTGCCAATAATTTTTTTTTAAATAAAAGGTTGAGGGACCCTAATTTGATAAAAGAATTAAAAAAATTTTCTCTTTTGTTTCTCAGGATTAATAATGGGATCATTCAATCCATTTGCAGAAATTCTCAAGGAACATACATTAATTAGACCTAATTTTATCACTTGGAAAAGAAATCTCGATATTGTCTCAACTTCTGACGACTATAGAATCGTGTTAGTTGATCATGTTCTACTCGCTCCCAATTGTGGATCTTCTGACAAGAGATTCGGCACTATCAAGAATGGGTAAAGACTGATAGGATGGCACGTTGCTACATCTCGACTTTCATGTCAAATGTTTTACAAAGCCAATGTCAGTCTATGGAATCTGCAGGTGATATGATCTTTAGCTTTACTGAAATGTTTAGCAAGCAAGGTCAGCCAGCAAAGCAGGATGCCATGATGGATCTTATAAACACGAACATGGCAAACGGTACACCGATTAGGAACTGCGTTTTGAAGATGATCGGTCTTCTTAACGAGTTAGAGGTCCCTGGAGCCGAGATCGATGCGGAATCCCAAATTGCTATTGTGCTCCAGCAATTGCCCAATTCATTTCAGCAATTCTACCTCTATTATACTATGAACAAATTATATTTTTCTCTGGCAGAATTGTTGAAAGAACTACAGGTAGCGAAAGGTGTTATCCGCAAGCCAACCTATGCATTTATTGCTAAAAAGGCTTTTATTTCTAGGCCAAGAGGTGGTAAGAAGAAGAAGAAAGGGCAGCAACAGGAAAATACAAAAAAAGTTGGCAAGGCTAAGCCCTCACGTGCCAAGGCGAAGGTAAAGGCGCCAAAGGGCACATGCTATTTTTGTCAGAAACTAGGACACTGGAAGTGGGACTGTCCTGACCGTAAGAACAAGCTAGCAGTAGGTATTGCTTTTTCTCTAGTAGTTGAATCATGTTTAGCGGTTGTATCTACAGAAATCTGGTGTGTAGATACGGGAGCCACTAATTATGTCTATAATTCTTTGTAGGGGTTTCAAGGAACCAAGCAGCTTAGAGATGGCGAGATCTACCTTCAGATGGGGAATAACTCCCAGGTGTCTGCTATTGCAGTGGGAGAAGTAGTTCTTTGTTTAAGAAATAATAAGTGTTTAATTTTGAAGAACATTTTATATGTACCTCAAATCATGCGGAATTTAGTTTCGATTTTCTGTTTGGGGAATGATGGATATTGTGTTTCGTTTAATAAGTTTTCATGCAATGTTATGAGTGAAAAATAATTTATCTGTCGTGGTACATTGGAAAATGCTCTTTATATTTTATACCCTGTTATTTCTACTGATAAAAATAATGAGGTGAATAATTTACATATTTTACCACTTAAAAGGAAAGTTTTCTCCTTGAACCAAACACTACTTTGGCATCTTCATTTAGGTCATGTTAATCTAAAAAGGATACAAAGATTGGTTAAAAATGGACCTTTGGGTTCATTGGAAGTGGAAGAACTTCCAGTCTGTGAAACCTGTTTAGAAGGTAAGATGGCCAAGAGTCCGTTTACGGCCAAGGGACTTAGAGCCAATGAAGTGTTGGAATTGGTTCACTCTGATTTATGTGGTCCCATGAACATTCAGGCAAGAGGTGGGTATGAGTATTTCGTCACTTTTATTGATGATTACTCTAAATATGAATACGTTTACCTGCTTCACCGCAAGTCTGAAACCTTTGAGAAATTCAAAGTATTTAAGGCGAAAGAGGAGAAGTAGACAGGTAAAAATATCAAAACCCTACGATCTGATCGTGGAGGTGAATGCCTCTCTTGGGAGTTCATGAACTACTTATCAGAACATGGGATAACATCCCAGTTATCTGCACCAGATATGCCTCAGAAGAATGGTGTAGCAGAAAGGACGAATAGGTCCCTTAAGGAGATGGTGAGGTGCATGATGTGTTATTCAGATTTACCGCATTCGTTTTGGGGGTATGCATTAGAAACTGTGGCATATATTCTGAATTCGGTAAATACTAAGGCAATTCCTATAACCCCTTTAGAGTTATGGACTGGGCGTAAGCCAAGTCTTAAACACTTCTGGATATGGGGTTGCCCAACACACGTATTGGTGGGAGATGCAAGTATGATGGAACCAAAGACAGATGTCTGTTTCTTTATAGGGTACCCTAAAGGAACTAAAGGTGGTTTATGTTATGATCCTAAGAGTCAGAAGGTATTTGTTAGCACAATTGCTAGATTCTTGGAAGACGATTATGTAATAAATCACAAATCCCAGTCACAAGTTGTTCTTGAAGAGGTGAGGAATGAAAATATGGTACAAACAGAAAACATACCTAATGAACGGAACGAGATACCACCTATCGTGAGTACACAGCAAGAGCTTTGTCGTAGAGGGAGGGTTATTCGCCAACCCGAGAGGTTCATGTTCTTGGGAGAGTCTTACGACAAGATCCCAGAATAACATGATACCGAACCCAGAAACTATAATGAAGCACAGTAAGACAAGGATGCAGTATTATGGTAAAAGGCTATGGAATCTGAGATAGAGTCTATGTACTCTAATCAGGTCTGGGAGCTTGTCGATCCATTAGATGAGATAAAATCCATCGGGTGCAAATGGATCTTCAAGAAAAAGAGAGGAGTGTACGGGAAGGTAGAAACCTTCAAAGCTAGACTTGTTGCGAAGGGGTTTACTCAGAAAGAAAGGTTCGATTATGAGAAAACCTATTCACCGGTGGCTGTACTTAAGTGCATTCAGATTCTCTTATCCATTGCTGCTCATCTCAATTACGAGATTTGGCAAATGGACGTCAAGACGGCATTCCTTAACGAAAGTCTTAACGAGAGCATCTACATGATGCAACCAAACGGGTTCATAGAAAAGGGCCAGGAGCATATGATCTGCAAGCTTAAGAAATCCATTTATGGGCTTAAGCAAGCATCAAGGTCTTGGAATACTCGATTTGACCAGGCGATTAAAAGTTTTAGCTTTGATTAGTGTCCTATCGAGTATTGTGTATACTGGAAGTGCGATGGGAATAATGTGGCATTTCTAGTCATTTATGTTGATGGCATTCTCTTAATCAAAAATGATGTGCAGTTGCTATCTTTGGTGAAGGTATGGTTATCGAGTCAATTTGACATGAAGGACTTGGGAGAAGCGAGCCAAATCCTTGGGATCAAGCACATACGAGATCGATCACGTAGGATGTGGGCTTATCCCAAGCCCGTTATAATGACTTAATTATTGCTCGATTTGGCATAAAAATTCCAAGAAAAAATTTATTTCTTTCAGACATGGGATTATTCTATCTAGGGATCAGTGTCCTAGGATACCTCAGGAGATAGAGAGGACGAGAGCTATTCCTTATGCTTCAGCAGTAGGAAATCTCATGTATGCCATACTCTACACTAGACCAGATATCTGTTATGCTATAAGCATGATAAGCAGATATCAGTCTACTCTAGGAGAAGAGCATTGGACTGCAGTTAAGAATATACTATAGTACCTGAAAAGGACTAGGGAGTATATGTTGGTGTACCAGGTTGATAGCCTTATACCCCTTGGGTATACAGACTCAGATTTCCAGGCTGATAGGGATTAAAGAATATTGTGCCTTAGATGCTAATGAATATAATAGGATAATGACATGTAAAAGTGCAAAAAAATTATGAAAAAAATTAGAAGTCATTTATGAAGGCACACAAGATGTTAAAGACTCTAGGATAGATAGATTAATCAGTGAATATGAAAGTTTTAAGATGCATGAAGATGAAACTATATCTAGCATGTACACTCGTTTTACTCACATTATTAATTCATTTAATGCACTCGAAAAAACATACCAATCTTATGAGTTGTTAAGGAAAGTACCCAACGCCTTGCCACCCATTTGGGAAGCTAAGGCCACAGCCATCTCCGAGGCAAGAAATCTAAGGGTCATGACCTTAGATGAACTTATTGGCTCACTGTTGACCTACGAACTCAACATAAATGAAAGAGTCAACGAACAAAGGAAGGCCAAAAAGTCCATAGCCCTCAAAGCATGAAAGGAAAGTTCAAGTGATGCAAATGAAGCTATCAATGATGATGACATGGCCCTCATTACAAGAAGATTTGGAAACTTTCTCAAAAAAGACAAAAAAATTCTCAAGGAGATTCCGAGGTATAAAATTTGACAAATGAGACTCAAGCAAATGAGACCTCAAGAAAGAACCACCCATTTACTACAACTGCAACAAAACGGAACACATCAGGCCCGAATATCCCTTACTCAAGAAAGAGTCAAAGAAGAAGAGAAATGACATGAAAGCAACCACGTGGGACGACTCTGATTCTAACGAGTAAAGCTCTAGCTCAAGCGATAAAGAAATGGCAAACTTTTGCTTGATTGCAAGCATAGACGAAGAGGTAAACTCTCACACCAACTCTTCCAATTCTTCTCTTGCTCTTCTTATTCTATGCCATCATACGATGATCTTAAAAATGAAATATTTAATTTACGTAAAAGTCTCTTGAAATTAAAAAATTAAAAAATGAAAATAAAAGTTTTTCTAAGGAAATTAAGGACTTAAAACTCTCAAATGAAAATGTAAAAATTAAAAAAGAAAATATTTCTAAGGAGCATAACTCAAAAGTTGAAACATTGAAAAAGGAAAACCTCATTTTAAGAGTCAAATTTGATAGATTAACAAAAATTTCTGAAAATGAGATTTCAAATTTAACAAAAGAAAAAGATAGGTTAAGAAAAAATATCTCATAAATTTGAAAGGTAAAAATATTGAAAATGAAGTTTTCCATGAACTAAAAAGAAAAGTTGAAGATTACTCAAATATCATTTATAAATTTACAAATGGAAAAGAAAATTTTAAAAACCTTTTGGGAGTACAAGGAAGGTCATTGAACAAAGAAAGAATATGTTATAATGGAGAAGTAAAACTCAAATTTAAAAATTATTTTGTGAAAGAAACAAAAAAAATTTCAAACACATTTTCCAAAAATATTTATGAGAATGTAACTTGTTTTCAATGCAAAAGAAAAGGACATATCAAATTTGATTGCCCACTAAAAAGAACTAATGGGGTTACAAAGATAGTTTGGCAAATAAAAGAGACTAATCCTATAAGACCCAAATGATTTGAGTACAAAAGAAAATTACTTAAATTCTTTTGTAGGTATGCTCGAGATCCTCATCCTGAAAAGAAATATAGTGCTTGGATAGTAGATGCTCAAGGCATATGACGGACGACAAGTCTAAATTCCTAAGCCTAACACCTAAGGATGGAGGACATGTAGCATTTGGAGACAACGCAAGAGGTAAAATCATTGGTATAGGTAAGGTCGGTAAGAACTCTTCCCTATCTATTGATAATGTACTCCTTGTCGATGTTCTCAAACATAATAATCGAAACCAATAAGAAAAATAACCGTGCGTATAGTGGGCTACTTGCGGGATCACGAGGAAGTATAGGACTCGGGCTAACCGTACGAGAAAACTGAATATCCCTAACTCTGTCCCCGAGTTAGATCATTTCTCGCACGAACCAGAACTTATTCCACTAAAGGTTCTGACTAAACTCCTGGCTCTAACTCAAATTATGTCTTGAGTTTTTAATTATCAAATGCACTGAATACTCCCCACGTTTAAGATATAGATTCCCGATAAATAAATTAGATTACTGCCAACTCAATTTAATTATCCCCTTTTCCTCGCAACCACGCCGCTTAACCTTTTCATATGCCAGATCTGAAGATCCATTGTACAGACTTAGCATAATCAAACCTATAAGCAAAGCACACGAGGGGAAACTCATCAACCTAAATAAGACGTGATTTTCGTCAGTAGATTATCAATCATCGGACAAATATCGCCAGTACCTAACTCATCGGTATTGTTGATCTCGTAGAGGAAATCTCAATCATTGATGACTCAAAGTACTGCACATTATCTGAACACAATTAATCAATCACTTCGGGATTAAGAGTTTGTGCAATACATGATAATACGAGATGTGGATCAATTCATATAGTCAGTATAGAATTGATCATCCCGTTGGTTCTGCTCAATACACTCCAAGTATACTAACACATCGAGCTCGAACATCGAATTCCAAAAACCTGAATTTGACCCGTTTGACCTAGCCAATACCAGCTACTATAACGATGTACCACAATCATACCAATGGAATGTCCGGGTCCACTACGATTGTGAACCTACCTGTATAATCTATCAGAACTTATGACCCGATCTTTCGTGCAGCATGCATTGGGTCAAATACTGGACAGAATATACGGACTATGCATTCATTCATCACAAATATAAATATGAAACCATGAATGAAAAAATATCTCACATGTTTCTCATTAATATGCCAGGGATCAAGAATAAAATACCTAAAAAGCATGAGTTTTTAGTATACATTCCTAACAGTACTGGGATGAAGGGTATTTGGCATGAGTTACCCTCGGTGTAAGTCCTAAAATGTACACAGCGTAGGTGCTCTGTACCTTCAGGTTAATCCCCGTAAATTGAGTGGTTGGGTGCTCTGTACCCTCGGGTTTTGGGCTCGTCAATTGAGCTTTACGTTGTGGTGGTCCGTATAGAACTTGTATTTATCTAACTGGTCCCATGATGTATGGGGATTAGATAATGGACAGGGGTTTATCGTTGCTACCTCCATCGTGTGATGGAGTCGGTACATAGGATCATGTTCTTCTTCTTTTCCATGATGGTATATTCCCTGAGGGAATAATATTTTGATTACTGTTTTTTCTTAACTATGGTTGGTTATTTGTAATATTTGCGTCGCCTGGTTTGAAGGATGAAAACAGGGTTTTATGTTAATAAAACCATTTTGGGAGACTATGTGTAGTCTGATGGGAAAACTTGGGGTTTGTGAAAGACCTTTTTGGGTTGTGGCTGAGCTTAGCTCCCACTCATATGGTTGCATATTTTTCCTTCTTTACGGCTTATTATTTGTTTCTATTGGGCTTCGGCTCACGGGTGAAATTTTTTGTAAAATCATTTTCAGGTGATGCTGTGGATGAGGAGTAGCTTTGATGGTGCCCGCGGTGGCAAAAGACAGTTATAGTTTTTCTTTCTGGTATGCCTATTCCTGTAAAAAAAATTTGTACGCCGTAAGGTGATATACTATATGCATGTTGGAACTATATGTCATTTATATATGAGAAATACACTTTGTTGGGTATTCTACTGGTTTCAACATGCGGATTTCAATGTATAAAAACCTATATTTTCATATAAAATAGATGTTTGGTAGATTTTCACGTGTCCCTGGGTTTTGGGGCGTGATAAATCAACTCAGTAGTTCAACTCATAGATTATAAACTTCCATGGCACATAGGTCATCCAACTCACTAAGTATTCTAGGTGTTGGTGAAGGCATAGTTGATTTCCTATAATCTTGAGTTATGATAAGGCTTTACCACTTAAATCCACAAATAGCCAAGTTACATGGTCTTAGTAAGCACTTATGAGTTCTAATTTCAACATTTCTCTCCCCCAATTTTGCTCACATCACAATAGGAAATAAAAACATCAATTTATAAACATACATTATCATTTATAGTTAGGGACATGCAACAAATTTATGTTTCTCATATTCAAAAACTTAATTCTAAAACTCAATTTCATTTATTCAACCTTTGAATTAAATCAAAGCTTAATGCCTCAACATCCCCCACATGTTCCAATCCCATTAAATTAATCAAATTCCATGAGATTTATGCTTTACTACATTACAAGACAAGTACTTTATCCAAAATTTCTCCTATTTCAAATTAACGTTACCAATTCAACTATCAACCCTTAAATTATCAAATTACAAGACTTATACAACTCACCTGGGGTTCTAATTCTACCATTTTATCAAGCTATCATAAAATCAAACCATTCGATCGTTAACTCAAGTATGAGAATACATGTTTACAGTTTATGAGAGTTGAACTGTAGGAATT
Source organism: Heliamphora exappendiculata (assembly GCA_034768845.1). Lineage (NCBI taxonomy): Eukaryota > Viridiplantae > Streptophyta > Magnoliopsida > Ericales > Sarraceniaceae > Heliamphora > Heliamphora exappendiculata. The sequence continues at coordinate 10,297 of JAOTRH010060882.1, forward strand.
TTTATCCAAATGATGTATATTTTTTAGTTGATGGTTTTTCAACTGCAAATCTTATCTTCTCAAATGGTATTTTGGTGGGCTTTCACGTGATCCTGGTGTTTGGGGCGTGACACCATCTCTTCATGTGAGACCCTGAAAAATTTCAAAAAAATTTCAAAAAAAAAGATATTTTGGAGGCCTATAAATATCTGGAATTAGATATTTTCAAAAAATATTTTTAAAACTTCTCCACTAAGTTTTCTCCTTTTTCTCTCTGCCTTCTCTCTAACTTCTTGGGGGCCCAGGGCTCCATTTTCGACAATCCAACAGCAGATCCCTGCTATTGGCACGGTGGGTTTCGCGTTTATCCGAATAGAATTGCATTCTGGTGAAGCTCGATTTTGTGCATGGTTCGAGGCGTCGAGTTTTTAACTCACCGAGGTAGGATCCTAGACTCACATGTGTTATAAGGGTGCTACGTGTAATCGTTGGTGTTTTTACCGGTTAAAAAAATGCATGAAAAACAGATTTATGTTTTGAAAAATTGAGTTTTGGCTTGAAAAGGGGGTTTTGTGTTGTTTCGGCTGGATGGAACATGGTTTTGAGGTTTTTCGTTCGGTGGTCTTTGGTGGTTTGAGCTCGTGTGTGTCCGTGGGTGTTAAATATATGCGAATCGGTAGGTTTGTGAGTGTTTTGAAGCGTCATAGTGGGTGTTGAAGAGTTTGGGGGCTTAGAACACCAAAAACAGGAAAATTTGGGTTTTTCTCAGGTGGTAGCTCGCTCGACCGCCCGATGTCCGCTCGCGTAGATTAGCTGCGCATAGCCGTTTTGTTTTGATGTTATCTCCCTCATTCGAACTCCGAATTTGGTCGTTCTTATACTCAAATCGAAGCCCCAAAAGTCTTCTTTCCAATGGCACCTCTCTCACCTCAAAATTCTTTTTGCAAAAAATGTTATGGCCAAAAGAGTGAGGGTATGTTAAGATTTCTAAACCATTTTTCATCCGTTTTCGGCTGAATATTTGGAGAAGGGTTGTTTTTCATGTTGGTTGGCCGTGTTGGGTGTGTGGGAGTTTGTGTTGGCCACGTTGGGCATGTGTTGACCCTAGGCTATTGTTTGATGTGAGATGATTTGGTTTTGGTTACTGGTTGGCATTCTATGGTATTCAATTGATTAATTTATGGAAATTAGTCAATTTAAATACCTGTAGAGTCCTTTTCGGATTCGGTTGGTCGTGTGGTGGTTTGGGGGTCGTGTTGTGGCCTCAGGTGTTTGTTTGGGTGTCATCATCAGGGGTGACGTGCATGGTTAGATGCAGGTTTTGGTGCACGGTTGTGCGCGTGGTGGATTATGCATCATTACGTGTGGGGATTTGGTTTTGTTTCTTCACTTGGTTGTTCACCCAGTGTTGATCGCTCGAGCAGTGGTTGAGCACTCGAGCAGTGGTGTGGCAGAGATGTATGTCGGTAAGGGATTGCTCAAGTGGTGGTTGTGCACTCGAGTGGGATTGTGGTAGTATGTTATGTCGGTTGGGGACCGCTCGGGCGGTGGTTGAGCGTTCGAGTGCTTGAGTGGTGTTGGCCTTCGAGTTAGGTCTTGGTTTTGTGGGTTGTTGGTTGTCCCGGTGTGTGGACGGGTCCCAATTTGTGGATGAGTCATTCGGGTATCGAATGACGGGTGTGTGGCATGCGATGTCATATCGGGTTATGTGACGGGTGATGTCATGGTGTGAGGTTATATCGCTATGTGCGTTATAACTCGGTTATATGCATTTATAACTCTAGTTTATTTATATAAGGAATATGTGGATTGATTACGTGGTTTGGGTGTTGTATGTGAAACGTCGTGGTCATACGTGATCTTATGCTTATAGAATTCTGATTAGTTTTATTCTTGTATGTTCTAGGACGGGTATGTTGTCCTACGTGGTCCTTGTGATCATGAATGGTTATTTTCTATGCATGTGTTGCATTGTGCATATGTGGGGCAGATATTGGTCCCTCGGTAAAATTCTGTAAAGATGCATATCAGGGGCAGATAGTGGTCCCACGGTGAAAGTTCGTGAAGATATCTATTGACCCTGGTCAAAGAAGCATAGTGGGGAGGATAAGGGTCCTACGGTGAAAGGCCGTGAAGATGTGTGATGAGGGCGGATAATGGTCCTACGGTGAAAGTTCGTGAAGATGTGTGTGTTGCACAGGTTGTGTGCGTTGTGTTTGTTGCACGGGTTGCGTGCGTTGCGAGTGTTGTATGCACGGGTGTCATGAGTTGCATTAGACGGGGGCTATCCTCCATCAATGAAGGTCCGAGAAGATGTATGAATCATATGTTATCGATCTGTGGTCAGGGCTCGGGAGAGAGTCGATGTTTGTGTATACCTGTTGTTAAGGCTCAGGGGAGAGTAGGTTTAATTTATCTGTGTTGCATTCGTGGCTTGTAAGAGTCGACCCTTGCCTGTGTGGCATACTACTATATGTATCATGGATTGCATGTATTGCATATCGAGACGTATAGACCAAACTTTTGTAAAACAAAATGTATCAACGGCCTGCGGGAGTCGAAATACAAGAATCGTTTTCGGGGCTCTTGTGAGTCCAATATGGTTTTTATCCTCGCTTTCCCGTTGCTTGTGGAAATTATTTTCTGGCTTTGATGAGTCGTGATCTAAAACTATTTTCAAATTATTTTAATGGCTTGAAAGAGAGTCAAAAATCTATACTTCGATTTCCTAGCATGTTTTGTTTATGTTGCATGCTTGTCTAGTTTCTGCTGAGCTTTAGCTCACGGTGTGGGATTTGATTTTCTTCAGGTACCGATCACGTAGGTTGATTTGGAAGTGCTGGGGATGTGAAAGAGTTATTATCTTCCTTTTTGTTTCTATCTGTATCATGTATGCTTAATACATGTTTCTCGGCGTTGGAGCCTTATAATGTATGCTGTTTAGCGTTTATATGCAATGCATGTATGTTTATTTTGAGAGTGTATTCTCGAGCTGGGTGTTTCACGTGGCCCAGAGTTTGGGCCGTGACACTTCGTCCATATTCGGTCCTTCCACCATTAGAAGATTTCTCATAGTTCAAACTCAAATTTTCTCTAGAATGGGATATTCTCCACAAGAAAACATAAGTAACAAGGATTCAAGATCCCATCCTGCGTTGCCGTCCTCTTCGTTTCTTTCTCTCTCTCTGTTTTTCCTTTTCACTTGGATTCGTTGCACTCTAGATGTTAGATGAAAGCTCCAAAAACATGAGAAGATGAAACATGGGAGCAAAGGGATTCAGTCACACCCCCCTTTGGCGCTGTCTTCTTCATTTTTTTTCTTTTTTTGCTTTTTTGCCAAGTGAGCGAGAGAGCTTTCAAGCTCTCGATTCATCATCCCTTTCAAAAAATTGGAATCCATCGACTCAAAATTGGATGTTGTTGCTCGAGATGCAAACAGTGTAAAGAAAGCTCTTGTCGTTGGAGGCTTAGGGTAGATACAGCGCTAACCCATGGTGAGCTAAAATTCTGCCATGGATTCCGAACATTAGGGCTATGAAATTTGGGGCAAAATTTGCAAGATTCTGCTTCTGCTAGGTAAGATTTAGACAAATTTGAGTGCTTTATCTTGATTTGTGTTGATTTCTATAATCTATAATTGAACTTTAATATAAATCCAAGTGCTACTGAAAATCTTAAATTCGGTTATGTTCTTGAATCGTGTAAAATATGTTGAATGGATAATTTAACCATAAAAATAATAATTTCTCTTTGAATGATTGCATACAAAGTTTTAGTCTAAATCATGGATTGGTGGATAACTCATAAACAAAAGAAATCTTAAATTGTAAATTAAACAATTTGATTAATTAACTTGAATATATAGTTTAAGTTGTTGCTCCAATTGGGATGATCCGGACAATTAGGGGCTTCTTAATGAAATCAAAGGTTTAATTAAAATTATGGTGAAGATAAAAAGGGGACTACCTCAGGAATTAAAAATCATAGGATTGAGGTTTAAACAAGGGTTTGATTTGGGTTGCACAAAATGATAAAAACTAAATCATAATAAACTAATGAATGTTATGGAATGAGGATTGAACATGTTGTTTCGCTTAAAGATATGAGAACTTTTGTAAAGAAATTGTAATTGGCATAGTAATAAAGCTTGAATCCAATAAAAATGTGAATAACTCAAGGGTTGTTGATTAACAAAGTTGGGATGATTCATGAGTTAACTTATATGAAAGAGGAGAGTCAAACCTCAAGACTTGGTCAGATATTTATATTCGTCTCACATTCTTTCCAATTATCTTTGTTCTAGTTTTCAATTCCATGCTCTTTGGTTCATTATCCAATATTTAGATTTATATATTTTATAAAAACTGATCCTTTTTCTTTCTATCTCCTCATTCTTATTAGGCTCATTATTCATTTCATTTCAATTGTTGACATTCTTTTATTCTTTGACATAAATTACAATTTCTCCTTATTCTTTCTTTAGTTCTTACTTTCTTTCTTATTTTCTCTTTAATAAGTTATTGAATACTAGCGCACGCTTATTTATTATAAAATCCATTAACTTTTTTTTTAGTTCATTAATTCATTATCCACAATTAAATTTTATTTCATCCATCCAATACTGAACCGACGTCGAGTGCAGCTTATAGAAACCTCTCCCTATTCTCCCAATAGGTTACGCGAAGCCATTGGGTAATAGATAGCACTATAACTCACCACGACAATCGCCTTTTTTGATTTTCCTAAGGAACACCGACAGGTAGTGTCACACCCCAAACTCCGGGTTACCCGAAAAGCCCATGAACAACCATTGAAACCAAAATACAGCAAACCCAAGGTTTCTCTCGAAAGTATAAAATATGCATACATCGGCCCACGACCATAAGAAATACTTATGCTGTACAACATGTTACATCCAAACATGAAACATATACAAAAAAGGTATGAACTACCTATCCAGACAAAACAAAAGTCTTGTCGTCAGCGACCTCCGGGCACCTCAAGGTCAACCTACAAGACCACGTTCACCTGAAATTTTTTTTTAACAAATCCCACAATATGAGCTGAAGCCTAATAGAAACAGACTATAATACAGTAAAGTAGGATATGCAATCACATAGCTTATATTTGACTCAACCACATGAGTCTCAAAACGGTTTTACTTCATAAAATTCTAAGTTTTCCATCAGACTTCCACGAGTCTCAAAAGGTTTTCCATCCTCAAAACCAAGCTTTTCAACAATGCAAACAACATTTCAAAGTTAAAGAAAAAATAGTAATAAAACGTTATTTTCCACTCGGATCGCACAGCCGAGGATAAAATAATATTTTCCACTCAAATCATACAGTCAAGGAAAAGATAAAATGAATCCTATGTACCGACTCTGTCAACTCATGATAAAGGCAACAACAATAGACTCATACCCATTACCCTAGTCCTGAACCACTTAAGGCCTACTAGGTAATGACAAGTTCTACACGGAGTTACAACGATGACCACTTAATTTACGGGCCTAAAACTCGAGCGTACGAAGCACCCACCACCTCGTTTACGGGGATTAACCCGAAGGCACATAGGTACCTACTCTGCGCATGTTTTAGGAGTTCCACTAAGGAGCACTACAGGCCCACATCCACACACACACTGTCATAGTACATCTATAGAAGTCATTTTAAAATCGTACGTAGCTCAACCACGAAAAACCCGTAAAACTGTTATACATCAACATGTATAAAAAGAACCAATGTCCATCAACCATGGAGATCAACTAGCATTGAAATCATGTTTCCATCAAAATGTTTAAACAGCTAAGACTCAACCCTAAGGGTTAGCTCCAAACCTCCAAAATACATTTTTCTAGAGTTTCAAAAAAGCTCTATTTTCAAAGCCATCTTTTTGAAAACTACAGACATCCACACATCCAAATCATGTAGTAAACCAAGAAAAAAGTGTAAAAACATGCTTTTATATGAGTAACATGGTTTGAACACAAAACATGATATATAAAGCATTTCAACCGGTGAAAAAGCATATAACTGCACGTAGCATAATTGGCCAACCGTCACTGTCATGCCCTAACACCTGGGTCACGTGAAACACTAACAAAAAAACTCCCAAGGAGCAAGAAATTTGATAAAAAGTTTTAATAAGGATGAAAATAAGCTTTTCCAAGACATTTGGCCTAAAATGGATAAAAAACGATTTAGAAATTTTTGACATACCCTCACTCTTTTGGTCATAATATTTTTACAAAAATAATCTTATTATGAGAGAGGTGTCATTGGAAAGCAAACTTTCGGGGCTTCAATTTGAGTACAAAAATGACTCAATTCGGAGTCTGAATGAGGGTGATATGATCAAAAGAAAATGTCCCTGTGCAGCTAGTCCGCTCGGGTGGACATTGGGCGCTCAAGCGAGCAGGCACCGGAGAAAAACCCAGATTTTTCCTGTTTTGAGTTCCAAGCTCCAAAACTTTCAAACACTCACAAACTACCATCTCAACCTCAAATCGAAACCTCCAAACACCTTTTCGACACCCTCGGATGTACCCAAACCCAAAACTACCACAAAACCTCGAAAGGAACACTCCAAACCCGATTCCATCCAACCAAAATTGACACAAAATTCCTTTTAAACCAAAACCCCATTTTATCGAAACATAAACTAACTTTTCATTCATTTTTAAATGGTAAAAATACATATAATTGCACGTAGCACCCTTTGAAGACAACATAGTCTAGGATCCTACCTTGTTGAGCCAAAAGCTCGACGCCTCGATCCACGTACAAAAATAAACTTCGTCAGAATGAAATTTCAATCGGATGAAAGCGTAGCCCACCACGAGGATACTAAGGATCTGCTGTTGGATCGTTAAAAACTGAGCACCGAGCCCCCGAGAAGTTAGAGAGAAGGAAGAGAGAAAGAGAAAAAGAAAAAACTTAGCTTGTAAGTTTTGAAAATATCTTTTGAAAATATCTAACGCGAGATATTTATAGGCTACGAAAATATCTTTTTTCTTTAAATTCGCACCACAACACCCAACGGCTCCGGTATCCAACCCAACGTGGATCTCTAAGCTCAAATATGCAAAAAAACGCATATAAACATGTTATTGTAAAAATAATAAACTGCACGTCGAAACGCCGTAAAAATTAAAATGGGTCAGGGTCTCACAACTCTCCTCCTCTTAAAGGAATTTTGGCTCTAAAATTCAACACTGAAACTCAAGCCAAACACTGTCCCGCAACCGTCAACAATTTCTTATGCAAACCAGCGATACCGCACAACAACAGAAATGCCCCAACAACTGAAATTCTAAATTTGTCGTCACATGAGGTAAACACGACTTGAAGATTCGATCTCCACACAAACTGCCCACACGTGTAAGTTCCATCAACACCACTGTCATCCAAGAAACACCCACGAAACGTCAGATCAAGATTCAACTCACACTGCCAAACCTCAAAACATAACTCTCACCATACACAAACCACTCCAGTAACAAGCGCATCACACGAGACTAATCCCTCACGGTACTTGATCTTAAACACTCTCTACGCCTGAACTTAGAGACTACCACCCCTTCATTTCTACTGCCACAAACTGGCTCATTCACACCTCACAGTGAACATAAAGGACTATCTCTGAGTTCAAACACAAGATGTCGAACCCTGACATCGATCACACAACATCACATACTGCAAGCATAACTCTACTCGAGTTTTGATGATCACTAGATGACCACCGACTTTGATACCACATCGCTACCCTGCTGATGCTAACAATGCTATCTCGAAGCTGGCACGACGTCGATCCACAAGCAACAACACAAACATCCGACTCCATAGCGAAACCCACTTAACTCACCTAGAATACCAAAGAATGCATTTTCTCTCAACCTTCATCATCAACTCGATCTTCCATCGTGAACCAAAATTCTCTGTGGTGAGATAAACACGAGGTGTCAAACCTTTATCCAGGACACGGTTCTACACAATCGAAAACCAATCTAGCATCACAGCCACAAATTCACCTGACCCCAATGAGTCATTCGACTCAACATGTCACACAGACAAAACATCTCGTAGGTATCCAACAACCTACACAAACCCAATTACAAGTCCCGTGCAACCGCACAACACTACATGTTACCGCAGAACTCAACATCTCGCCGTCAAATCACTGTTACCAAGGCTATAGATCAACTTCAAATCCCACATGTTCGCCATCATCTAACAAAACAAGCATGATGACTGCCATCTGACTTCACCCCAGTGTTAGGGTTGGTATACTGAAAACCATATTTTTAGTATTTAATTTTATTTTTAATAAAATTAATTTTTTATTTTA
>JAOTRH010060893.1:0-51368 GCA_034768845.1 Heliamphora exappendiculata
AAACATTACTTACACTTTATATATGTTTATATGCTTTCAACAATGCAGCTGAATCTAATTCCCAAAGTTGTTATATAATTAATGGACTTTGCAAGTCCTCTGATCGTCATGGTCTTCTTCGTCTTCGACGTTGTCTTCTTGGGTTGGTGGCAAAGGTTCTGTGCCTACAATGGTCCAAAGCTTCATTAACCATCTACCCAGCTATAGATACAATTCCACAGTAAAACAGACCCTCCAAATTTGCAAGCAAATACACTGCTTGTTTATCTCTTTAGCTTTTTCTTCCACCAGTTTTGTGGTAGATTTTTTTATTTTTTAATTTTTACTTTTTGCTAACAGCAAGGAGTTCATTGGGTTTGCAGTTGACGAATTTTTCTTGCCTTTTCTCTTGAATTTTTTAATCCAGCGTGTATCATTTTACAGTTAGGTTCTGATTGATGGAGTTTTGAAGAAAACTCAAAATTTTGGATAACATTCACAAAGGAACCTTTAAGAGAGAAGGATATTAATGTCATTTAGAAAAAAAATTGAAGGGAGTTAAATTTTCTCATTAAAAAGAAAGGTCAGGGTTATTCTAAAAAGGAAAAAAAGTGTATTTATTTTTATCAAAAACTTCAGGAGAGGTGATTATAATTTACCCATAAAAAAAAGTTTACATCTTTATCATTTTGACTTGATTTGGACTTTTCCATAACAGGGATAGTCCTCCCGCAGTTCCTATTGGTTTGAAACAGTACATACCACATACCCATCAAATGTTTAACCCTTTCTAATTTTTGTATTCCATTTTTTTGTTTCACTAAGAAAAATGACCTCTGGGGATTGGAGCTTGGAGAGCTCCTTCAATTGGTGAATTTTCAAGGATCTCCCAATCCCCTCATAATTCTGGGCAATTAGCTTCACAGATCCACCGAGGGCCGTTTATGGCTGCTTCCTCCACCATACCAAGATCTTCGGACATTGGAGCATCAGTTTTCATGGCTTTCTTATTGAGATTCCCATCTTCACCAGTTAGATCCTCCAGAGTAATCTTTGCTCGGGCTTTGGCCAATAACTCCTCGTCGATGCTTGCTCTTCGGTGTAATTGATGGGTTCCCATTCGGAGCTCCATTAGGGTGTTGAGCCAAAGTGTTGCCATATGGGGAAGAAGGTGGGAAGGGTTTGGTTTTAGGCGAGGCTTGGGACGGGTTGCAGGGTGGGCTCTCCTAGTGCTGGTAGGTGGGGGCGGTTAGTATCTGAATTGGGGGTTTTGTTGAAAATTGGGGTAGAGAATGGGGAATTGGGGGTAGAGGTTCGGTGAGGGGCATGTTAAGGCCAGAAGGGGGACAAGGTTCTGTTTGGATATTTATGGGATTGGGCTGGAGAGAATTGGAACCTCAATCAAGCCCAAGGAGAAGTCCTCTGTTCTTGCTGGAATCAAAACATCCGGGTCTATTGGAGCTGAAGATTCTCTTGTATCAAGGGGAATTGCAGATTCCATGCTTTGAGGTAGAAATGGTTTCCTTTTGGATTCGATATGATCGAGATCTTCGCACAGAATTGATTGTTGTGGTTACGTGATTTTGCTTTATTCGCCTATAACTAAGCCTTTTCTTATTTTCGGATTTGCCGCCGGCGGTGGGGATCAACGGGAGCTTCCTATGTTTGGTTTCTTGTGCGAAAGGCCCCTAACTAGAGACGCTCGAAACCATATACCATACTGGTCGGATCTGTTGAATGCCTATTCAGAGTGATTGGTGCATTTTTTCTTCTCATGCACAATGATACCGCAACACAATACAGAGCAGGGGAAATTTTTCATACCTGAACTCCACCCACGAGCTACTGCCATTGGTACATCGAATTTTTGTTCCCCGTCTGAGTGGTTTTTGAATGTCGATATTAACCAAGATTCTAATGAGTCTACCTTTTCCATTCCTATGGGTAGGCAAATAAACATCCCAGACTTCACCTACAGACAAGCCTAACTTTTCCCGAACTTCTTGAGTGAAATAGAAAAGGGGTAGCCCCCATACTTGCATCCATAGCGGTGAATGATGGAAGGATTCCACTCTTGGCTTGATTTTCAGTTAACAACGCTTGAGAATGATGAAGCTGTTGTTCAAAAGAAATGGGCCACCCAGAAGTACACGTTGGAGATCTGCTTCAGATGCAAAGATAAATTGAAAATAGTTTTCTCCTATTTCCACAACTCTGAGGTGCTTTGGCTTACCCCCTGATTAGCGACATGGTGGTTTTGAGGCCATGGAGATTGCAAGATTTTCTAGCGACAACCCTTCCAATGAGGCTTAGGGCACACTCTTCTACACTTGATTTTGTGTCAAGATCACTAATGGTGATTTCCTACGCCTCCCCCTTAGTTTGTGAGAAGTTCTTGAAGTGGAGATTGAGATCCTCTTCATCCATTGCTCTCAATGGAGAGAGGAAGGGGTGCCGTTAGGAAAGGGGGGAATGGTAGATTGAAGGCGCACAAGGTGGAAGAAGCAACTGAAATGAAGGGTATGGTGGTTAGGGTGAGAGAATGAAGGAGACGGGACTCCGATTGGGCTCCCACCAGAGTGCCTACTGGAGACAAGACTTGCCGGAGGCAAGACAGAACCCTCCTAGAGAGGGAGGTAAGGTAACATTACACTTGATCAACACTACCATTCTGCACCTGAGAAATTCACACCTTAGGAATTGAAGCATTGATTTCAAACTTAAAGACAATTCTATTACTATATGAAAAGGATGCCTATTTTATGTGGAATTCAAAAGTTTTTTAACAGCTGTTCTTTGGTGCAAGATGCATTTAGAGAATAGTACTATCTTAGGTTTCATCATTTATTTGAGACTCTTCATTTAAAATTTGAGTAGAATTGGTGAATTTTCTCATCAAAAGTCAACATTATAGCGATCCTTAATGTGCTTTGTTTCCTTTCATCTTTTTATTCCCTAAATTCACATTTAAGTGCCTTGATGTTCCGAGGTAAATTGATAAGTAAACAACTTAGTGAATAAGTATCATAACATGTATGGAAAAAGATTTGAGAACAAATAAGATCATGATGCATGGCAGAACAACGTAAGTGTTACTTTTTTGGGCTACCTTAGATGCTTGCTTTGGTGCCATTCCTCTCATGTCAAAGGCTTGCGCATTCCCGTTAGCCAATCTGACAAGCATAAATGAACCTCCACCTATGCCACTCGCACCTGGTCTTACAACACCCAAGCAAAGGGCAGTAGCTACAGCTGCATCAACAGCATGACCTTTTTTCCGAAGAATATTCCTTCCAACTCTAGAACATCTAACATCGTCACTTGCAACCATACCATTACGGGCTGTAATTGTTTGTGGTCTCATGCTTGAAGTCAATGGCAATAGTGAAATAAATACGTATACAATGGCAATCCATGCTATGCATATAGCTGCATAAAAAATAAAGTTAAACTTACCTCTGTACACAACAGTCTACAATTGTCTAAAGTTAAACTTACCTTTGAGACTAATTTATTAGAACAGAAGCTCAAAATCCTGTAAATTTGTTGAAGTAAATGGATTTGTGAGTTGTAACATTAATCATCAATTGAGATGTTTTCATGTAAATAATTTGAAGCACTCGTGTTTTTCTTTCAAAGTACATCAGGTAAAACAAAGAAATTACTCAGAAAAAAAAATCAAATCATTTTGCAAACGAACCTACACTTTGTTTTTATGCTGGTCTTAAACAACTCTTATGTGACTATTATTATTACAGAGTGAGCAAGATATATAGTGTGAACCAAAAAGGAAAATGATGCAGGAAAACGTATTGTCTAGAGAATTAACACCACCAAAATCTACAAGCTACCGTATTGTTTAACACCACCAAAATCTACAAGCTAACGTATTGTCTAGAGAATTAACACCACCAAAATCTACAAGCTAACTGCTTGAATTAGATATACTCTAACAAACATAACAAAGAGAAAATTCTCTCATTTTCTTTAATCTCAAAATCAACTACCTTAGCTCTAAGACCATTACAACTTATTTATGATAGTAAAATTCTATATTAAGGAATCAACCTATTAGGAAAGCGGAATCCTATCCAATTCCTAATTAATTGAAAATCCTCCAAAAGATAAAATCCTACAAAATTCCTAATTAATAGAAAATTTTCAAAAGATAAATTTGAGATCAACTCAAATTTGATTAGTAAGAATATATAAATATGTCGGCCAAAATAGGTGGTACAAAAAAACTTTTAAATAAAGTTATGATCAAAACTAAAATTTCTTAAAATGTAGCCTGCCTGCATCAGAAAATGAAGATGGAAAAGCTAATAATCTATTTTTCAGTTCACCAACACAAATTGTAAACATGCCAATGATAAAATTTTCCACAATGTGCCAAAAACTAATTTTAGGATGATAAATGTTTGACGGTTGATTTCCTTAAATCTACTATATATGTGCCCACATATTAAAGACCCCAATTTTTAAAATTTTTTGGATTTTGCTTTCTTAAATGATTAAATTGGTATTGTTGAAAAACAAACTTCATATCGATGTAATTTAATTCAAAGTAAAATTTTAAGGCATTCTAAATACAAAAAATCCACTCGGTTATCAACTTGATTCTCCTTGGTTGACAACACATGTTCAGAAAACAAATGGTATGTTTATAAACTTAGTTGATTAATTAAGAGTGTTATGCAGAACATGATACTTTGGGATTTTGTGTTGTTCATTTCATCTATTGTATGTTGATGACACTTCGGTTTTTGAAGGCGTTGAACCTTTTTAGTTAGAGTATCTTTTATGTGTCTTTTATTTTGAAGCTGTGTCAGGTCTTGTGATTAATTTGGCTAAGTCATAAATCATCCCAGTTGCTGATGTCCCAAATGTAGAGGTGCTAGTAGATATCCAAGCTTATAGTATCTCGGCTCTTTTAATCACATACCTAAGTTCACCGTTAGGAGCGTCCTTCAAGGCAACATCAATTTGGGATGGGGTGCTTGATAAGTTTCATAAGAGATTGGTTGTCTAAAAGCGCCAATTTATTCCTAAGTGGGTTAGAATTACTCTCCTTAAGGGCATTCCCTGATCTAGTCTTCATTCTACTTTATGTAAGTCCAAACAATGCCAAGCACGGTGGATAAGAAGGTAGAGAAGGTAGAGAAGCTATTGAGCAATTTCTTTTGGGGTAAAATGCGGGATGGCTTTAAGTATCACTTAGTCGATTCGAGTATAGTTGGATCTCATGTGAACGAGGGGGCCCTCAACATTAGGAGGTTAATTCACTTCAACATATGATCTCTCTTGAAAAGTAGTGGTGGAGAATTGTGGCGTAGAAGAATAGTTACTGGATGAGGGTAATTCAATATATATATATATATATATATATGCTTCGAACCCAACATCCTTGTTTCCAACAACAATTCATTAAGGGGTGACTGGGATACCCCTTAAGTAATTATCTCTTATGACAAGTACTTATGGAATGGTAATAGTAAAATCGAGAATGAGTTCACAAAGCATATCTTTTTTAAGTAAGGAATGGAGATTAAGTTAGATTCTACTTAGATGTGTAGAGCAATATCGTGGCCCTGGGTATGATGTGGGTATGACGTTTTCAAATGTTTTTTCTTTAGTTAGATACAGTGATACGCTTGTTACAAATCATGCTCAAGTGGGATTTTTGTTATTTGCTTTTGGGATAGTGGGATGAGGACGAATGTGGAAGATTGGGTGCTAGGCGCACCAACTTCTAGCACTTCTTAGGGTGTTATATGATCGTAGAGATGAGAGGGTGGAGGTGATCTTGTGAAATAAATAGGGGATCATAGTGAGAGGTTATCGATTAAATCCTTTTATGGGCATTTGTTGGGGAGCCAACAATGTGTCCTTTTAGTGGAGGAGTTTATGAAAGGTGAGAACTCCTTCAAATGTGGCCTTTTTGGGTGGTCAACCATTCACGAGAAAATCCTCACTATTAATAATCTTATCCCAAGAAAGCATATATTAACTAATTGGTATTGTATGTGTAAGAAGTAGGGAGTCTATTGCTCATTTTCTTTGTCATTGTCATTTTTCAAAAGAATTGCGGGTGTTTTTTGTTTTGTTCCTTTTTGAAGTTGATTAGTTTTTTGAAAATGAGGCGTGTCGGGTGGTATTCCATTAATACCCTTTTTATATACGCTTGCTTACTTATCTAAAAAAATTATGAGGAGAATGAAACCAAAGACACTCCATTTCATACTTTATTTTGTACTCTATACCCATAGCAGTTGTGGGCCCCACACTAAGTATTGTTGTAGTGCCTAAAAGTTATGGAAGTACAAAATAGAGCACAAAATGAGTGTGCCTAACACAAACTGACCAAGAGATCAATATTGTTAATGTACAAAATCTTCGTTCCTAGAAAATGCAAATTTCCAAACACGCATTTTTAATTTATTAGAAAACCTCAAAATCATTTAACTTCGTTAAACCTATCTAGCTAAATGGGTTTGTCATATTGATCGATTGAGATGTTATCAAACAAAAAAGTCATCAATTTCTTGTATTTAAATGGCCTATGTCCATAAGTCTTACTTTCAAGTACACGTCAAATAAGACAGAGAATTAAGAACTAAAAGCCATCATGTAGACAACTTTGCACTTCTTCTATATGGTATAGCGTTAGACAACCATTATCCAATCTATAAGGTTATAGACTTGGAAACGAGCTAGCACGATCCCAAGAAACTATTCATACAACTCTATTTGCAAATCTTCATGTCCCCTTGTTAGAATGCCTCCATTCATTGGGTTATATGTTGAGATTCCTATGTATCGAGATTCACACGTGCTTATAGAGTCAAGGCACCCATGGGATGAGGATAGGGAAATTTGAAGGCAGAAAATACATGGCCCCCTATATTGAGCATTAGGATATTGGAAATTAGTAAAGAATAATGCAAGCAACAAGTTTATCAGGATGGTATTTTAACTTGAACATTGAATCAACAAATTATCTTTCCAAAATTGTTCTCTAATGTTTAAGCTATATTAAGTTACACTCCCAATGTTTGATGCTGTGACTCAAAAACTAAATTACCAAGATATTACCGCAACTATGAACCAGTCATTTATTCTTTTATGTTGAAATGAATATACTTTTTGTTGATTCATCAAGCATAATTAATGTAATTAATGCAAGATATATCTTTTCATACAAATTAGTTAACTGAACTTGTTCTATCTGCCTAAACTCTTCCAAACTTTAATTGGAATCAAACATTGTTGTACCAGTATTCTCATTTTGGTTTTCTTCACATCATCATTTACCATTACTAGACAAATTTTGAAGAAGAAAAATACAATCAGAATCACTATTATTAGAGTTATTATCTAACCATTAAGACTCATCATTTGTTTCGTTAAATACCGTTCAACTATAGTTCTCTCGAGATACATGTGCACACCTGTTGGACAACATGGCCACAAATTAACTAGATGAGCAGCTCGGCCACCAATTGCTAGCGCGAGGGTTTGGGTGTGGTGGGGTGGCAAGAATGGAGGTGAGGGAATAGGTGTGGTTGGACTAGATGGGGGAGGTGTTGTGGTGGTGGGAGAGGGTGGGACATGGGTGAAAGAAGTAGGGAAATAGCCCAAGTGATCATCGGGGAAGGGTGGTGTGGGGCTGGGATTTAGGGTTTTGTTTCAAAAATAAGAAAATTCAAGAAATGTGTAGAAAATACTTTAACACCTTGAGAACCAAATTTTAAAAACTCTTTTTGTAAAAAATAAAGTCGCCACTTAGTTTTTGAGAAAAATCAAGAAAAACTAAATGAGCCACTGATCTTTAAAACGGTAACCAAAAAAAACAAAGGTCTAGGAGCTAAGGTACAAACTGGAAAAGGTATTAGGCATTCCGTTCGCTCAACCGCGAGGTTGATTTCTACTAATCATCAATGGTTCTTAATTAGATTTCTTAAGTGCATACAAATACAAAAAATGAAGACAAAGGGAGAACATCCAAAATTAAAATAGAAAAATACAGAACCTACGTATATAGAATGTCAAAACGAAACAAATAGTAAAAGAAAAATCCTAAGTCCTATGGTATTTAATTTCTAATTAAAGAATACATAGAGTAAATCCGCATACAATCTCACCAAATAATCTAAGCTAGCATAAACATGACATGGTATCAAATCAAAAAAAATTTAATCTCAAAATTTCTTAAATTCTAATCAAAATTGCATAGAACATTGTCGAACATCTTAAATTATCTTAATCACGATTTTAAGCAAAGTAAATAAAAACATGTTTCAAAATTATCACACAAAAAATGCATATTGTCAAATAACCTAAAAATTACACTAACATGATTTTAAACAAAATAAATAGGACATACTCCAAAATTATCTAATTACACTCAAATAGAGATTACATGTTAATTACCAACAAAATAATAAAAGATGTTACTTAAAAGGGAATTAAGCTAATATCAAAAATTTTCTATGAACTTCATGCTAATGATCAACAAAATAAAAAGAAATGCTATTCAAACGAAATTAAACTGTGAAAGTAACAACTACCACATAGGAATGTAATAGTCATTATTAACTATAAAATATAACATACGGGCGCAATATTGACCATTATGACCACATATGAATGTGAGTGCACCAAATGTGACAACTACGACATTGTAAATCGTTATTGCTTGATATGTTGGCACTATCTTGATAAATTGAGAAATAACAGTATTCTAAGTGCGCGTGTACAAAGTAAACTAAGATTTGCTTTAATTTATGAATTTAGCTAATTTAACTAGATTCAACTAAGCTAAATATGCTTATCCAACCTAAATATTCACAATCTAATCAAATAAAAATGGTGTAATTGAATCAATTGTGTAATGGCTCAAAATAAAGTATTGAAATTAACTTGGCCACTCAAAAAGTGAGAGAGTGAAGAAAGAAAGGCCGGGGATCCAAACAGAATACTTGAATCGCTACTATCCAGGGTATTCTCAAGTCGAGAAATGGTGATTAGCAGTCCAATTCTCGGGCAATGCTCCAATCCAAGTGTAGAGGTGAGTCGAGAATCTAACAGGGTATTGGTATCGGTGGTTGTCCTCTTAGTGCTTCGGTAGAGTATTGGTTCTCAAAATTTGTCGCCTTTCGACCCGTTAGAACCCCGACATCAGAGTTATCTTTCTAAAATCTTACAAGAGGTACGGTATTTATAGAGTTCATCAATCAATGAGGTACTGGCACGTTTTGGAACATGTCAGGCCTTTTAAAGTTGGCAGTCACCAGGTATGGCGTTGACGATTGCTACAAATTCAGAGCTTCCAAGGGTTTCCTATGGCGTCGCTACAATGAAGTTGGTGACCCTAAGGTTCAAACATGGCGGTCACTACATTTTCTAGAGTTTCCAAGAGGTTCTTATTACGGTCGCAACAATCAAAGTTGGCGGTCCCACAGTTCAATGTTAGCGGCTTAAGGTTTGGACAATGTAGGTTCACTAGTTTGAAGGTTTTGATCATTTAGCTTAGGTAATGAGTTTGGATAATTTTTTGAGGATCTTTCTAAAACACCATTTCACTTGATTTCATCATCGAAAACACCCATACCAACCTAAGATTACGCGGGGTCAAATTGGGGTGTCTATAGTTGCCTCTCTTTGACACAACTTGCACAGCAACGCGTGATGCGAGTTTTGTCAAAGACCTAGAGACAACATTCATTTGCTTGAGTCATCAATCTTAGGCTACAAATACATAAGCATGCATATGATGTTGGTCGTACTCGAATTTTCATCGAGCTACATACGTACCCCTTTGCTAGGGATCAAATCGAAATGTAGTTCTTGTGAAAAATGGACAGATGTAAGATGCAAAACATAATGCAGATACCGGTATGATCAAATAATACCCTAAAGATCAAGTCAAAATCTAGAAAGGGCACAATCAATCAAACAAGTCAAAGATTGAGTCAAGATCTAAGAATTCGGGTGGGAATAAAATAATTAAAAGGATCGAGTCAAGATCTAGAAATTATCTTAACCGGAAAAGCAATAATGAATTAACTAGGTCGAGTTAAGACTCAAAAATTCAGAACAATAACGGGATAAAAATAATCAAAAGTCGAATCAAAATTGAAAATTATTCTCAACGGAGAGCAAACCACAATACAATAGGTCGAGTCAAGACTTGAAACTATTTTTCTTAGAGAAAACACCGCAAATTAATAGGTCGAGTCAAAACATAAAAACTCGGGACGAGCATAGGAAAAAAAATAATTAAAAGTTGAGTTAAGAATTAAAACTATTTTTATCGAAAAAAATACCGTGAATTTATAGGTCGAGTCAAGATCTAAAAACTTAAGACGAGCACGGGGAAAAAATAATTAAAAGTCGAGTCAAGACTTAAAACTATTTTTATCAGAGAAAACACCGTGAATTAATAGATCGAGTTAGAATTTTAAAACTCGGGATGTGCACGGAACAAAAATAATTAAAAATCGAGTTAAGACTTAAAACTATTCTTATCGAAGAAAACGCCACATAAAACAAAATAAAAACAAACAACTCACAAAAACGAGATAAAAATAATTAAAAGTTAAGAAGACTTAAAATTATTTTTACTGGAAAACAAACACACAAAACAGGCCTCAAACAAGCCGTAAAGAACCATCAAAAACCCAAAATGCAATGATGACCTTGAAAACACGTGCCCGCTAACTTACAAGTTGGCAGTTGCCAGGTACAATATACAAGGTAAGTGACATGACCGTTGACAAGTTCACGGTCGCTAGCATCTTTTCAAACCAAGTTGGTGGTCACTACGTGGTAATTCAACAACTTCGCGGTTGCCACCTTGACCGTTGACAAGTTCACGGTCGCCAGCATCTTTTCAAACCAAGTTGGTGGTCACTACGTGGTAATTCAACAACTTCGCGGTCGCCACCTTTCAAGGTTGCGACCGCCAACTCATAGGGCCATCAAGACGCCCATGATGCGCGGGTTAAGCCTCACTTGCTTCCCTCACTTTCTCTCTCCTCTCCATCGCTCTTTCAAACTCTCTCTTGAGTTTCCCTGGTTATCCCTTGCTTTCGAGCTTTTTCTTAGCTTTCGACAACCACTTTTGTCATGGCAGGATACGACCATTTGGATGAGAGCTCTTCCATGGGTGCCCTTACGGGCATGGTCTCCAGTGTTCCCGCCAGTGGAGTCTGTTAGAGGCAAAACTATCAAAAAATTTTGCAAACGATTTTTTGATAAAAATAACTGGACGGGAAAACACTAAAACGGGTTCTAGATAAAACTTTTGACGTCGAACGATCAAAACTAAAACCCCCGTGCAACCACAGTTAATTTAGGAGAATACATTTTTACTTGTCGATTCTTCAACTACGATTTTGATTCCGAGTTGAAGCTTCCGTCAGACCTTCTACTGTATTTCTTTATGCTATTCCGAATGTAGTGTGGGTTACAATCTATCAAGAACTCGTACCGGCAGAACCTAGACAGCTTTAGTCTTAAAAATTATAAAATTAGTTCAGCCTACCCGCATATTTATAGGGCTACAGTAGGGACCTGTAGAGTAATTATGAATTAGACTTTTAGTGTGACACAGATACCCATCCAGCGGTTTTTGCAATTAAGCAAACTTCACAGTGGTATCTGTAATAATGAAAACCTTGCAGCGGTTTCTAAAAATTTCATAAAATACTAAATTACAGTTCACACTACTAAAGAACTTATAATTGCACTCTGACCCATAATCTCAAGACCATCTTGCATTGAGCTCTTGTTATTAAATACTTAACTCATCTCCCCACATTAAAATTCTCGATACTCACCAATTAAATTTAATTACTGACAATTTAATTTAATCGGCATCTTGAAATTTCTTAAATTCTTCCGCTTAACTTATTTAACCACTCGATGATCAAATCCAACTGCAGCGTTTGGTCCGGTCTAAACTTTTAAGCTTCCTTAAGGGAGTATCATTAATTCAAATCTTTCGAGACGTGAATTCTGTCAATAATTAATATTCACCATATAAATAATACCGCTATCTAACTCACCAGAAATATAGACACATATAAGATCGCACCCTCTAATGAATTAAAACAACAAATATTAAATATACGCAAATTAATTATTATTTTAAGATTAAGAGTATAAGGACTATTCATAATAACCTTAAGATGTGAATTAATTTATATAGGCAGTATAAAATTAATTACCATAAATGTCCTGTTCAATACACATAAAGTGTACTAGCACAGAGAGTCGAAATAATATACAACGCTATTATTTGTTCCCATACCCAAGACAAACCGACTAAAACTCTATGCTACAGTCATACCGATGGTATGTTCACTTTCATCTAAATTGTAAACAAATAACTTATATTCTGCAAGAACTTAAAATCTGATTTTCTGTGTATAAGCCGTACTCTACACATCAGATTAAATACTGTACAGTATAAAGAACATCCATTCATAACATTAAAGAAATTATATTACATACATTGCTCATTAAGATTCTCATAAAATAAAAAATTAATTTTATTAAAAATTAAATTAAATACTAAAAACATGACTTTCAGTATACTAACCATAACAATCTCTCACTTATACTAAAAATTATACTGCCATACATCTGACGCCTATGCCCTCTACATGACTATCAAAAGTCTTAGTAAGTAAGTTTTTTGTAAAAGGATCTGCAAGGTTGTCTTCTGATGCAATCTTGGTCACAACATCACCCTTTTGTACAATTTTTCGTATCAGGTGATATTTACGCTAAATGTACTTTTTTTTTTTTGAGGACTCTTGGTTCTTTCAAGTTTGTAACCACTCCGCTATTGTCATAATAAAGTATAATAGCCGACTGAACTGAAGGTCGCGTCTAGATCCAATATGAAGTTTTTGAGCCAAACGGTTTCCTTAGCTGCTTCAGAAGTTATCACATACTTGGCCTCCATGGTGAAATCAGCAATGCAGGACTGCTTAATACTCCTCCAATTTATAGCTTCACCTCCTAAAGTAAACACATATCCTGAGGTAGACTTATAAGAATTCTTGCCATACTGAAAATATGAGTTTATGTACCCCAAAGGTACTAGACTTTCTGCCTGATAAACTAGCTTATAATCCTTAGTCCTTTTTAGATACTTGATTATATTTTTTACCGCAATCCAATGCTCTTGCCCTGGGTTATACTAATATCTGCTAACCATGCCAATGGCAAAGCAGATGTCGGGTCTAGTACAAAGTATAGCATACATGAGGCTTCCTACTATCGAAGCATAAGGAATTGCCTTCATCTTTTCTATCTTATCAGGTGTCTTAGGACACTAATTCTTAGATCGAGTGATTCCATACTTAAAAGGGAGAAACCATTTCTTAGAATCCTGCATACTAAAACGAGCAAGGATATCATCGATATACTTTGCTTGTGATAAGCCTAACATTCTTTGTTTTTGATCTCGCACAAGCTTGATCCAATGATGTGACTGGCTTATTCCAAGTATTTCATATCGAATTGTACAGATAACCATACTTTAACTGTAAATAATGCTCCCACACCATTTTCGATGAGCAAGATATCGTCTACATAAAGTACTAGAAAGATCACTATGCTTCTGTCACGCTTCTTGTACACACAGGACTCATTTAAACTTTGATCAAAATCGTAAAATTTTATAGCTTGATCAAACCAAATGTTCTAAGACCTTGATACCTGCTTAAGTCCATAAATGGATCTCTTAAACTTACACAACATGTGCTCCTGGCCGTTCGCAATGAATTCGTCTGGTTGTTCCATATAGATACACTCGTCAAGATTTCTGTTAAGGAAAGCTGTCTTGACATCAATTTGCCAAATTTTGAAATCAAAATGAGCAGCAATGAATAAGAGAATCTGGATAGATTTAAGCATGGCTACTGACGAAAAGGTTTTCTCATAATCAATCCCTTCTTTTTGAGTGAACTCTTTTGCAACAAGCCTAACTTTGAAGGTTTCAACATTCCCGTATGTTCCTCTCTTCCTCTTGTAGATCCATTTGCATTTAATGAATTTTATCCCTTCGGGTGGTTCTACAAGTTTTTAGACCTGATTGGAATACATAGATTCTATCTCAGAATTCATAACATTTTGCTAAAGATCTGCATCTTTGTCCTGAAGTGCTTTATTGTAGTTATTGGGTTCCGTATCTAGTTCTGTCGGGATCCTACCAAAAGACTATTCTAAGAACATTTACTGATCAGGTTGATGAACAACCCTCCCACTACGACGAGGTACTACCTGTGTCTGTGTACTAATAGTAACACGTTGTGCAAAATCTGAATCTTGTGCATCAGTACCTTGTTCATGATTTGTATTTATCCCAATAATTCTCCCACTACGATGAGGCAATGAGATATTAGTGACTTCTGGTTCTTCTTCCGTTCTATTGGTATTTCCTTTCATTTCTTTCAGAATAATATTGCTTTTGAGCCTGCGGTCCATAATAGATCCTCTTCTAAGAATCGAGCACTGGTGCTAATAATGACCTTCTGATCCTTAGGATTATAAAGCAGACCACTCTTCATTCCCTTGAAATACCCTACAAAGAAACGGACTTTTGTCCTCGGTTCCAACTTATTCGCGTTCCCTTCAGCACATGTGTTGGACAATCCTAAATTTGATTTTGTTTCAAACTAGGTTTATGTCCGGTCTGCAATTCTGTTGGAGTAGAAGGTACTAAGTTCAGAATGTAAGCTGCTATCTCTAATGCTAGTCCGCAAAATAAATCGGGTAAACCTGAATAACTTATCATAGACCTTACCATCTCTATAAGAGTTCTATTCTTTCTTTCTGCTACACCATTCTGCTGCAGAGTGCCTGGTATAGTCAACTGGGATATAATTTCTTCTGATGACAAGTAATCCCTAAACTCTCTAAAAATGTATTTTCCACCACGATCGGATCGTAGTGATTTGATACTTTTACCTAGATGCTTCTACGTCTCTACCTTGAATTCTTTGAATTTTTTAAAGTATTCAGACTTATGGTGCATCAGGTAAATGTATCCATACCTTGAGTAGTCATCAATAAAACTGAAGAAGTATTCAAAACTATCTCTAACCCGAATTGTCATAGGACTACACACATCAGAATTAACAAGCTCCAACGGTTTTTTAGCTCTATAGCCTTTGGTTGAAAATGACATCTTGGTCATTTTACCCTCTAAGCAAGATTCACATACTAGAAGTGCATTAACTTCTAATGAACTTAAATGTTCATCTGCTACCAGTTTGTTTATCCTTTTTACATTAATATGACCCAAGTGTAAGTGCCAAAGAAACATTTGGTTCATTAAAGAATGAAATTTTCTCTTATTTGGTAAATTTAATGTATTATTCAATTCAGATAGTTACAGTGTGGGAGAGATAGGAGATACGACATACAGATCATCCACTAATGTACCAGAACAAATAAAATATTTATTTTTTTCACAACGATTGAGTCATCAAAATGAATAAGATACTTGTCCTTTATTAAACTCGAGACTAAAATTAAATTTATTCTAATTGAAGGTACATAAAGACAATCTTTTAGAAGTAGTATCTTATCTTTACTAAGACTGAGAGTGACATCTCCTACTGTAACTACTCTACCCTTGTATTATTGTTCACATGTAGGTATATTTTTCTATCATTGAGCTGCCTAGTTTCTTAGAACTCCTACAAAAAATTACAGACATGATTAGTGGCTCCCATAACTACACGCTAGATTCCGATAGATAACACCGTTAAATATGTTTCAACCACTAATGAACAGAAATTACCTGGTTCGTTCTCCTTACTAAGAAAAATCGGACACTACTTTTTTCAATACCCAATTAGTTACAGTGATAGCACTTACCTCTAGGCTTCTTCATACAAGCTTTTGGTCCCTTAACTAGTTTTGGACTTGTGCCTCTTTGTGTCTAAACCTTTTTCTTCTTCTTGCCTTTTGGTTTAGATGAAAAACCTTTCTCAACCACATACACAGAACCTGGCTTTCTAAGAAAGCCCTCGGCTGCTTGAAGTTTCTTAAAAAGTTTTGCCAGTGAAAATCTGAGCTTGTTCATGGTATAGTTCGGGCAGAACTGTTTAAACTTTCAGGCAGTGACTGAAATATGATATTGACCTGGGTTTTTCCATCAATTTTCAGCTTCTAGGATTCCAGTTCATTCAAAAAACTGATCATCTTCTGAACATGATCTCTAACTAGCGTATCTTTAACCATGTTTGTACTCATAAGAGACTTCATAGCCACCTACCTAGCATCATGATTTTGATTCCTAAATATTTTTTTGAGGTTCATAATAATGTAATAGGCACTGGGTATAAGCTGATGCTGATGCTACAAAATATTTGGCATTAAAGCTAAAATGTAACAGGGACCCATCTAATCAGTTTTTTGTCACTTCTGATGGGCCTGAGATTCCTATTTGATCGCCCCCACATCAGGTACCGATGGACATATCTCAGTTAATACAAACTTGTAATCCTTAGCAGTTATTACAATGTCCAAGCTTCTTTTCTAGTCAACATAATTCGGTCCCGTAAGTTTGTTTTCTTTGAGTATTGAAACCAGTGGGTTGAAAGTCATTTTAATCTTGAGAATCATATAATTAAAAATACCCTTAATTATAATGAGCAAAATTTTTAATTTATTTTAATTTGGTTCCCTATACCATTTTAAAAGAAATTTTCCGGCAGTCTGGTACCCTTTGAATAGCATGTCTCGATGGGAGAATGTCTATTATCCATCGTTTGTTTAGACATGCCAATTCCTGTTAATTTTATTATCTAGACAACTGACTTTACAATGTAAAATTAAATAACTGACATAATTTCAGTCCGGTATATAATAGCAATGACTCAAATGGAGAGAATACTATTATATACAGTTTAGTGTTAACTATCACTTAATTTCAAATCAATCACTTCGCAATGAACCCTCCAGATGGAGAAGTGATCCACACTAACAGTTATTCAAAATTATTCCTAAAAGAAGTTTATACTGGCGATAGCGCAATTAATCTGTCCGATGGAAAAAAAAGCCTTACTGACAACACGCATGATCTAATTACATCGTATACAAGCTGGTGATGGAGACTGCGGGATTTATCTGTAAATAAATTTTTTATCCTACTTAGATTTTTAAAATATTTTTTAAGGTTATAAAAATTTGTTTAATTAAAATGGATTTATTAATTTCGAAAACCACACGATCTGAAAGAATCAAATATCTTTTCGTATACATGATTCTTAAGATTTTAGTTTTTTAAATCATCTTTTTGTGTTTTAATGCATAACAACTAAAATTTATAAATGCACAATTTTTTCTTCAGTTTTTCAGTTAAGGTAGTGATCAAAGACATTTATTTGTTTTATTTTTTATTTCATATTTTTTGAAAAATAATAATTTAGTTAGATTAAATATTTTTCTATTTAATTAATTCAAAATTTGAAATTAATTTCTACATTTTTTCAAGATATTCGATTTAATAAAAAAAATCATCTTAAACGTGATATTTTATAAAAAAATAAACTATCTAAATTTTTTTCATTTAATTAAAACTTCAATTAAAAATTTTAATTTTATTTTTTATTGCAAAATATTTTAATTAAAATTAAATTTTCTGGGTTAATTAAATTAACAGAATAAATAAAATAGATGTACATCATCTTCGCAGATAATATGAATATATATGCAAAATAGGTATAGATTCTGATTTTATAATCGATTAGAAACTATTGTGAGTTTCAAACTCCTGTTGAAGATAAGCTGTATCAATCACTGTTCGAACTAGTTTCTTATATCACGATTGTATCAGATTTCTCTGATATACTATGATATACAAATATATCACTCGAGGATCAAAACATATTAGAACGTCACGATTAAAACAACCCCGAACCAACTAAACCACTGCCGGCGCCGCCCCTAGCCGTCGGCTTCAGGCGGCTGTTGCTGCTTCCTTGGTGCTCTATTTTTTACGCTTTCTATACTGAAAAAATAGCTCTCTAAAAGTAATATTTTTTTTCAAAAAAGTGCTCAAAAAATTGCTTGGAAAATTGCCCAAAACAGCCATCGTGGCACCAGTCGCGTCGCCACCGCTTTAGCCGCCCGTTTGGGCTTTTTTCAGTAGTGTTTTTGCTCTCGTTTTTTTTTTTTGAAAAAATAGAAAAAATATCCAGTCACCTGTTGCTTCAAAGAACACTTCAAAAACAGTCTCGAAAAATCGCATAAATAGGCTTGAAGGGCTGCAGCCCTTGCGCCGCCGATTGCTGTCGCTGCTGCCTGATTTTTTTGCACTGTTTGGCCCAATTTTTTAATAGTTTTTAGACAGTGTCTTAAGGTATGTTTACTATTATTTTATACCTAAAAAATAGTCCTAAAAATAACCTAAAATTTTAACAATTCGGCCTCGAATCGATGCCGGCAAAGCTGCTAGTGGTGGGCTATTTTTGCTTATTTTTTGCTATTTTTGACTTATTTTTGTTACTATTTTTAATACATAAACACTGCAGAAATTTACCAGAAAAAAAGTGTTTTAAAATTGTTAAAAAATTACTGCGATTCGTACCCCGTAAAAATTCAAAACCACCACCAGTGCCACTGCATGTTCTTCGTGTTCTTAGATATTGAACCCGTTCTTAAAATATTCAAAATAGATATTTAAAAACAAAAACTGCTATTACATCGATACCTAGTTCTGAAGGCTCACATTTGATTGTAGAAAAAACTTAATCTATCACGATTAACCATTGTGATATAAAAAAAATAATCATCATCTAAACCCTTCAATCAAACATGAATAAACTATGATGATCATAAAATTAAAATTAAAATGTCTGCAAAATAAAGTTAGCACAATTCTAAAATTACCTGGCCTCGATAAATCGTAAACAAAAAACAAAACAGCTCTGATACTAATTGTTGAAGGAAAAACTGCCAAGATTATTATTTTTGTAAATAATTTTTTGATAAAAATAACTGGGTTGGCAAACGCCGAAACAGACTCCAAATAAAACTTTTGACGTCAAACGATCAAAATTAAAACCCATGCAATCACAGTTAATTTAGAAGAATACCTTTTTACCGGTTAATTCTTCAACTATGATTTTGATTTTAAGTTGAAGTTTCCATCAGACCTTCTACTGTATTCACTTATACGATTCTCGAATGTAATGTGGGTAACAATCTATCGAGAACTTGTACTAGCAGAACCTGGACAGCTTTTCTCTTGAAAAGAAGTTATAAAAATGGATCAGTCTACCTGCATATTTATAGGGTTACAGCAGGGACCTATGGAGTAATTATGAATTCGATTTCTAGTGTGACACAGATACCCATCCAACGATTTTTACAATTAAGAAAACTTCATAGTGGTATCTGTAATTATAAAAACCTTGCAGTAGTTTCTGTAATTTTCATAGGACACTAAATTATAGTTCACACTACTAAAGAACTTATAATTGCACTTTAATACATAATCTCAAGACCATCTTGCATTGAACTCCTATTATTAAATGCTTAACTCATCTCTCCACGTTAATATTTTCGATATCCGCCAATTAAATTTAATTACTGATAATTTAATTTAATCTGCATTTTAAAATTTCTTAAACCCTTCTACTTAACTTGTTTGATTGCCAGATAATTAAATCCACTTGCAGAGTTTGTCCCGGTAAAAATTTATTAGCTTTCTTAAAGGGGTATCGTCAATCTCGATCTTTCAAGTTGTGGATTCCGTCAATAAATAATATTCACCATATAAATAATACTGCTATTCAACTCACTGGGAATATAAACCCATATAAGATCGTACCATTTAATGAATCAAAATAACTAATATTAAATATACGTAAATCAATAATTATTTCAAAATTATGAGCATAAACACTATTCATAATAACCTTATGGTGTGAATTAATTTATATAGTTCATATAAAATTGATTACCCCAAATGTCACATTCAATACACACAAAGTATACTAGCACAGAGAGTCGGAATAATAGACGACGCTATTATCTATTTTCCATGACCAAGACATGCGTACTAAAATTCTGTGCTACAGTCGTACCGATGTTATGTTCATTTTAATTTAAACTGTTAATAAATAACTTATATTCTGTAAGAACTTAAAATCTGATCTTCTGTATGTAAGCTGTACTTTACACAACAGATTAAATACTATACAGAATAAAGAACATCCATGCATAATATTAAAAAAATAATATTATATACATTACTCATTAAAATTCTTATAAAATAAAAAATTAATTTTATTAATTAAAAATAAAATTAAATACTAAAAATATAATTTTCAGTATACTAACCGTAATAGTCTTCTCCACTTAGCCCTCTACTGCAATGGGAGCGATGGATGCCCTAGCTCTTGAGGCGGAGCGAGCTCTTCGTCAGGCTGCTAAGGACGAGGCAGCAGCAGAGCAGGTAACTGCAGATCAAGCGGCTACAGATGAGGTTGAGGTTACGGGTTTCTTAGATCCACATGCCGGTGAGGGTATTCTTACACCCTTTGATCCACTCACTTATGCCCCTGCACCCCACTGTCTGGGATCGAGCGGGATGAGGCGGTACGAGCCTCCAGTTGCTATAGTTGCTAACGACCTCCTTCGCAACCCTGAACAGCATCTTTCATTCCAGCGTCATACGGTAGGTTCTCCTGTCTCTTCTTTCAGTATCAAAGCATGCTTTACCTTTATTATTTCGAACATAGGTGTATATTTAGAATCGCTTGTTATTTTCCGATGTGATATATATAATTGAAAGACTTGAACCAACCCAAAATTACCCCAGTTAAACATATAATATTGAAATCTGTTAACCATATGAAATAATATTAAAAGGACAAACCTAGACATCGGACTGAAAACTAAATAGGTGTTTGTGCAACTGGAGATTTTGGACAAAATGTAGGGACACTAGAATTAGGGTTTTGATGCAAACAAGGGGGTATGCTTTTTTTTTTTTAAGAATAACATAAAATCTAAGAGGGGGGTTTTCATTTTTGTTTTTATTATGTTTTTAGGAAATTATAAAATCTAAGGGGGAGGTTTTCATTTTTATTTTTTTCTAATATTTTAATTTTTTTAGGAAATTATAAAATCTAGGGGTGGTTTTTATTTTTATTTTTTTTAGAAAATCATAAAATTTAGGGTTTAGAATAAAGATTTACCTGGCGCACCAGGGCTTAGTTTTTGGAAGAACCGAAAGATCATCACACACACACGAACCTAGGATTTGGTTTGCTTGGCGCACTAAGGCTTAGGATACATGGTCTTCTAAAACTTGAAAAGAATTGATGAATCGTCACACACACAAAAACCCAGGGTTCGATTTGTCTGGCATACCAGGGCTTATGGTGCTTAGTCTTCTAAAACTTGAAATAACCGAAAGATCATCGCACACACACACGAATCTGGGGTTGAGTTTGCCTGGCGCACTAGGGCTTAGGGTGCCTAACTCACTAGGGCTTAAGAAAATCTAAGAATCGTCACTCACACACAAACCTAGGATTTGAAAGATTTGTTGAGCTCACTAGGGCTTTGGGTGCCTAGCTCGCTAGGGCATAAGAAAACTTATGGATCATCACACCCACACGAACCTAGGGTTGGGTTTGCTTGGTGCACCAAGGATAGGGGTGCCTAACTTACTAGGGCTTAAGAAGACCTAAGGATTGTCACTTACACACGAACCTAGGATTTGAAAAAAGGATTTACCTAGCGCACCGGGCTTAGGGTTCCTAACTCACTAGGGCTTGAAAGAATCAAAGGATCATTACACACACATGAACCTAGGGTTTAAAAGATTTATCTGGCTCATCAGGGCTTAGGGTTCTTAGGCTTCTAGAGCTTGAAAGAATTGAAGGATGGTCACATACACACGAACCAAGGGTTGGGTTTGACTCGCGCACCAAGGCTTAAAGTGCTTAGTTTTCTAGGACTTGAAAGATTCGAAGGAAAGTCAACACACACAAACCTAGGGTTGGCTTTGTCTGGTGCACCAGGGCTTAAGGTGTCTAGTCTTCTAAGGCTTGAAAGAACTGAAAGATTGTCACACACATAAGAACCAAGGGTTGGGTTTGTCTGGCACACCAGGGCATATGGTACCTAGTCTTTTAGGGTTTGAAAGAACCGAAAGATCGTCATACACACACGAACCTAGGGTTGGATTTGCTTAAGACACTAGGGCTTAGGGCGCCTAGTCTTCTAGGGCTTGAAAGAACTGAAGAATCGTCACACACGCATAAATCTTGTGGGTTTAAAAGATTTTCCTGACTCACCAGGGCTTAAGGTGCCTAGTCTTCTAGGGCTTGAAAGAATCGAAAGACCGTCACACACACACCAACCTAGGGTTGGGTTTGCCTGGCACACCAGGGCTTAGGGTGTTTAGTTTTTTAGGGCTTAAAAGAACCAAAAGATCGTCACACACACATGAACCTAGGGTTGGGTTTGCCTACACACCAGGGCTTAGGGTTCCTAACTCACTAGGGCTTGAGAAAACCTAAGGATCATCACTCACACACGAACCTAGGGTTTGAAAGATTTGCCTGGCTCACCAAGGCTTAGGGTACCCAACTCACTAGGGCTTAAGAAAACCAAAGGATCGTCACACATACACAAACCTAGGGTTGGGTTTGCCTAGCGCACTAGGGCTTAGAGTGCCTAACTCACTAGGGCTTAAGAAAACCTAAGGATCTCACTCACACTCGAGCCTAGGGTTTAAAAAAAAGATTTGCCTGGCGCTCTAGGGTTTAGGGTGCCTAACTCACTAAAGCTTGAAAGAACTGCATGATCGTCACACACACACAAACCTAGGGTTTGAAAGATTTACCTAGCTCACCAGGGCTTAGGGTGCCTAACCTTCTAGGGCTTAAAAGAACTGAAGGATCGTCACACACACACGAACTTAGGGTTGGATTTACCTGGCACACTAGGGCTTAGGGTGCCTAGTCTTCTGTGGTTTGAAAGAACCAAAGGATTGTCACACTCACACATACCTAGGGTTTGGTTTTCCTGACGCACCAGGGCTTAGGGTGCCTAGTCTTCTAGGGTTATATAAAATCGAAGGATCGTCACACGCACACGAACCTAGAATTTTCTTCTTGCTTTTCTTTTTCTTTCATATTTTCTATAGTCCTCTTGACTTGACTGGTCTTATTATATCTTTTGATCATCTTTTTCTTTTCAGGATGGTTAGTATGTCTACAGGTTTGGCGATTCTTCTTTCGGCAACATGTTAGAGTGGTACGACACTCTGCTCGCTCCTAGTTGGCCCTTCATTGATGCCTCCAGTTTTGCTCAGTTCATACCTCTACTGGATAGGACCAGCAATGACCGGGTCTGGTTGACTGCTCGGGCGAAGAGGTTGTGGGATATCACTAACACCTTCCACTTCACTAGTTTCGAGGCCACGTTGATGCCACTCAACTTTGCCAAGCTGATTGACATCATAGTTGAAGGCGTCCTCATTCTGTTTGACCCACACATTGCCCGCTCTACCGAGGCTTTGACGTATCTTCTGGGCACTGTACCAATCTAGATGGATAGAGACTAAGTTAGGTACACGTGGTTTCATGATTATTTCTGTCACTTCCAATGTACCTTGCCATACCATTATGAGTGGGTTGCTCGTGCTTTCCTACTATACATGTTTGGTACCTCCTTATTTTCAAACAATGAGAATACCGTACATCTTCATTATCTCAGTACCCTCTTCCGTCTCGATCAGGTGTCCACATACGATTGGGGAGGAGCTGCTCTTGTGACATTGTATGGCTCGATGAGGGCCTTGACCCAATTTCATTAAGAGCTAATCATAAGGGGATACTGAAGGGTTTGAGAGGTATGCCTTAGTTTTTGTACACTGTTCATTTATTTCTTTTGTTATATGTTATCTGTTCTTCTGCTGACACATTCTCTCTATAGTTATGGACCTATGAGTTTCTCGAGCTAAATGTCCTAGCAAACTCTTTTGTTGATCCTCTGATTATCCCATGTGTTGCTCGGTGGGCCTAAGGTTTGAAGGGGAAGAAGAGCAGGGGAAAGGGCTTAGAGAGATTCTGGGCATCTTTGGGCCGATTGACTCCCGACCAGGTACCTCTTCTTGCTCCATTCTTAACTTATCGCTTATTGCTTTATCTATTCATTGATTACTGCTTATTATACTATACACTAAAGACTGTTCTTTGATCACTGTATTGTTCACTATTTACTGTTTATTGTACCATTCACTGAATTTTTGTCGATTCGCTGAGATGTCTGGTGGAGGATGGAGAGTGGAGCTGGCAAGGATTTGATGCGTAGCTGCAATGCTTCTTTGATGCGGATCTTGCTGGAGGGACCTTTCTATCAAGAGTACTACTTAGCAGAGATGCTGGTCCGCCAGTCACTAAGTCTTGATCACTTCAGAATTCTGGTTACTCCTCCAGTTTGTATGCGCCGGACAGATCATCTGAGCTGAGTCGACATATTACTTGAGATGATGGGGACCCACGCTACAGAGCTGCTGGGACCCGAGAGAGATTACACAACGTGGGCCCAGGCACATCTGTTAGGGCCACTGGGTCCTGAGCCGGCCCCACTTGCTGGACGGAGGAGGGGACGAGCGTTGGCGGCTATTCCTGATGCTGGAGCATAGGCAGCTACTGTTGTTGGAGGTGCTAGTGGAGCTGCTGCTGCTGCCGGTGGAGCTGCTACACGGGTTGTTGCTGCTGGAGAGGTGATAGGCCTTGAGATCCCGTGGGATATTCACACAGTGGTATATGGCTACCCTTTCCCTCTTTTGGTTCTAATTCTGCCGGCGTCAGAGTTTAGAGCTGAGATTGGCCAGGTTTGTCTTTTGTTCTTCCTCATTTCTTTTAGTTACTTTCTTATTTGTTTAGTTTTCTTGAACTGCCTCTTTTTCTTCGTAGATTAATCTGGCGTGGCTGGATCGCGTGATGCTGATGCTTACGGGTCAGATGGCATTGATTCATCAGCTAGCTGCCACCGTTCGAGTAGTTGGTATTACTTTTACCCTAGTGGCCATAGTAAGTATCTTTTGACTTTTTGACTTCTTTTCTCTTTTCTGTACTTTGCTCTTATTTTTATTTGCTTTTAATAGCCGCCGACACCGGCTACTGGTATAGTACAGCGGCAGGTTCCAGTCCAGCCTCTGGTTCTTATCCAGGCTCCAGCATAAGGTTATGGGTCCCATGCCTCTTCTTTCAGAGCTCGCTCCAGAGGGTCTATTTCTTTTGCCAGGAGCCATTCCCGCGCCGTATTTTTTTCTTCAGATGGCGATGATGACAATGATGACCTAGAGGAGCTATTTGAGGATGTCAGTTCAGACGATGCCGAGCCTTCTTCTCACTGGGTTTTCTAGAGACGCTGAGGGGGAGAGATTCCCCACTTTTTATACATTCTCATACATTTTGATACATATAATTTTATGGGCCAGCGTGCCCAAATTATTTGTTGATGGGCCTGGGTGCCCCTGCTTCATACCTTCTAATACATTTGGGTATTCGTGCCATTCACTGCTTTATACTTGCATGATTTTTTTCATTTACTGCTTAAGCTACTTTAGATGCATAATACAAGCCTCGAAAGAAAGTTCATCTTTATTACCAATACTTAATGAGCATGGATGTTTGATTCTGAAGATAAAGTGACATGACAAAGGTCGCATAATACAAGAACTGCAAAAAGGAGTGCCTGCCACCTTTGAAAGTGGTAGTTGCCTGTTTTGCCAGTGGCGGTCGCCACAAAGTACAAGAGCCAGGTGTGTCACTAAGTTTGGAAGGTAGCGACCTTGTACTATGTACTTTTGAACATTGTGGTCCCATACCCCGAGGTGGCGGTCGCCACATTCATTGTACTTCTCTAAATCTTTTGGTGTTTAGTCTCCTCATGCCCTACAAGTATGGACTCTGGTTCCCCATTTTCTGTCATTTTCACCTCAATGGCTTCCTTCTATAGTTCTCTCTGTGCATGGATAGAAGAGTTTTCTCATATCAAGCGTCTTAACTTCGCCTCATTCGGTATCAACTCTTCTTTATTCTCCCTGATAGCCATTAAGATCAACGAACCACTATTGGGGGCTATTGTACATTTGTGGGATCCACAATTCCATGTCTTTCGCTTCGGTCTTAAAGAACTATGCCCCACCATAGAAGAGTTTCCTTCTATTCTAGATCTCATCCTGAAAAAACCTGTAGTCGTGCTGACCTTCTTCCTTTCTAATCGATAGCAAATAATACAACTTTGCGGCCTATCCAAAATGGAGGCTTCCCTCTTGACATCTGATGACTGTCTTAACATACCTTGGATTATTGAGAGATTTCATCCTACCAGCGATCTCAACGACCTTTCTTTTCAGTTACGGCGTCATTACGCTTTGTGCTTCTGCCTCCTTCCCTGTTATCTCTTGGTTCCTTCTGATGAACGTGTTAGCTGCTCACTAGTGGACATTACGGGTTAGATGTGGTTAGGAAAGGACTTTGTCCCTATGGTACTTGTTGAGACATTGATTGGCTTAGATGTTGTTTATCAAGGTGCGACTACTACCTTTGCTGGCAGCCCTTTACTTCTTCAGGTAAGCTTTCTTCCTCTTTAGTAATTCCTTATTAGCTTGTGTTTAACGTTTCCAACCTTTCGAGATGCCTGCATGCTATCCCCCAGTAGATTAATCGCTTCCCACTTACTTTTTTCAAGAGCCTGATGGTTAATTCATCAACTCTCCAGTCCTCACAAATAATCCCTAAAAGATGTAAATCTCCAAAAATAAGTTACCATATTAGTTAAAATGTTCATCCCAAACACCAAAACATCTCCAGAAGTAGGAGGAAGAAGGCCAGCGAGCATTAAAATTGATGTGCTTTTACCAACTCCATTATGTCCATCCACAGACTAATCACCTCCCACTTGTCTCTTCCACGAGTCTTTAGCGATTAGTTCACCTTCTCCCAGGCCTCTGTTGGGGGCCATCCTATTGTGCCCTTAAGGTGGTCAATTTCATCCTGACTCAACTGTTATATGTACATTTATGCTGTTCTTGTAGACCACGAGTACCCAAAATCCTTACACCTTCATACACTTTGGTGTCGTCCAAAGCCGCTGCTCTGGTCTTTCGGCTAACTTCCTTCTAACCCTTCATTTAGTTTAGGCACGGGCTTCAAAGGCTCATCATCATATCTCTGCCCATCTCGTTAATCCTGTCGACTATTTTTTGCAAAACTGAGTAACTTTTCTCTCGCATTACTGCTTACTTTATTCCCATTTTTACTAATTTTTCTTGGTTTCCACCTCTAACCTCACTTGTAGATTTAGTTGATGGAGAAGGTAAACCTCAAGAAAAAATTAGCCACTGACATGTAGAATGTTGCGGCTCTCATCTATCGCCCTTATTATCATATATGCATTACTGAGATGGCGTGGAGGTAGTGTCTTTTCTCTTTGATGAGAGCAAACATTACCTGGCAATGTTCTTGATGGCAATTTCCCACCATGACTTTGACCACCATGGACCATCCCGGCATCTGCTTGCGACAGCCTACTTTCTACTATCCACACCGGATTATGAGGCAGCTTGGTCGTAATCAAATTATATTTCATGGTGTTCGAGGTCACTTGTACTCATCTTCACTTTAGGCCCCATTTCTGGCAAGGTATCAGGAGACTTGGCCATCTTGTTCCTTGATGGAGATGAAGGAGCTGTAGTGCCTAGAGCTCCCCGAGGAGTACAATGTATGGCTGATCCAAGATAGAGAGAAACGAAGCAAAGACTAAGGAAAACAAGATGCGAAGAGGAGGAAGATTTGAGGGACCTCCTTTGCTTTTCAAATTTCATAGCATTCTTTTTATTTTAATTTTTTTTACTTTTTAGAGTTTAGGACTTGCGTGCCCACCTTATTTTCAAAACCTTATAACTTATGATAAAATAAAGTATTTCACTTTTATAAAAGGTTCGTAACTATCTCAAGTTTTTTTCAATTTTTGCAATGTGAATGACTTTATTATCAAAATTCAAAGACAACCTTACATTAATCTTTACTTAGATTCAAAACTGGCTAAAGCAAATAAAGTGGCCAGACCTCTTAAAAGAAACTGTCTACGTATCCCAAGAAATTGGAATTAGGCCTTAACGTAGTTCAGGCTTTGTTTACTCTCGGGTATTAACACTCTCATTTCATGGTGCCCTAACTTTTGCCAAGATCGTCCTTTCAGATTTTTGACCTTACGAACAGCTTGCCTGGGCCGCCTTTTCGGTCTTCAACCCAGCAAGTTTTTATTTTATTTATTTCTGTCTCAAGGGTAGTATTTCTTGAGATGATCCAAGTTGATTGGAGTAGAGAACGTATTGCCATCCAAATCCATGATAATTACTGCACCACCGGTCATAATAGTTTTGATTAGAAATTGCTCAGACCAGTTTGGCTTGAACTTGCCCCTTGGGTCAAATACGGGAACCCTGATCTCCTTAAGAACCAAGTCACCTTCTCTCAAGTTTTTGGTCTTGACCTTCTTGTTAAACACATGAGTTATCCTCTTTTTATATCCTTGCATGTGAAATAAAGCTTGTAACCTTTTTTTGTCAAACAGGAGTAGCGCTTCCATCCGATTCCTCTGCCATTCTACCTCCAGAATACTAGCCTTAGCCACTACTTTTAGTGAAGAGATTTCCATTTCAATAGGTAATACAACTTCCATCCCATACACTAAAGAATAAGGTGGGGTTCCTGTTAAAGCTCTATTCAATGTCTTGTACCCGCATAGCGCAAACGGTAAATGTTTTGGTCAATCTTTATGTGAGATGATCATCTTTTGCAGAATCTTCTTTACATTCTTGTTTGTTGCTTCGACTGCCCTGTTGGTTTGTGGCCGATATGGTGACGACTTGTGGGCCACTATCCGGTATTCTTAAAAAAGATCCAAGACCTCTCATTGGAAGTGCGAGCCATTATCTGAGATAACCTCATGAGGAACCCCATATCGGCAAATGATATTTTGCTTGATAAACTTAGCAATATGTGAAGCTTTTAATACTGAGTAGGAGGCAGCTTCCACCCACTTGGTAAAATAGTCGATGGCCACCAAAATGAATTTGTGCCCATTCAAAGCCTTTTGAGTTATTCTACTAATCACATCAATACCTCATACTAAGAACGGCCATGGCAATGTCAAGCTATATAGCTGGGATGGGGGAACATGCATAAGATTTGCATGGATCTGACACTTATGGCACCTTCGTACAAACTGTATGCAATCCATCTCCATTATCATCCAAAAACACCCTTGTTGTAGGATCTTCTTAGCTAACATATTTCCATTCATGTGAGGTTTGTAGACTCCCGTGTGTATCCCTTTCATCAATTCTCAGCTTTCTTCACTACTGACACATAGTTTGTTGACCCCAAAATGCTCTCGTTTGTACAATTTTTTCCTGCAAATAACAAATTATGAAGATAATCTTCTTATTGCTCTTTTGTCCTTTTTACTAGCAAACTTGGGTATTCTCCATTTTCACGAAATTTTGAATGTCAAAGTACCAAGAGAGTTCGTCAGTTCTTTCTTCGATTGCGGTTGTCATTTCGTATGCCAATTTTCTCTTTTGCTCGATTATCAATGGCCTCATCCTAACCTCGGATGGTATGTTAATCATTGGTGCTAAAGTAGCCAATGCATCGGCAAACTTATTCTGCAGTCTCAGAACATGAGTGAAGACCACTAATTCAAAGAACGATATCAACTTCTCCAGCTCTTGATGGTAAAGGACCAGGGTTATGTCCTTAACCTTTCATTCTCCTCTTGCTTGTGAAACCACCAATGCTGAGTACCCGATGACTTCCAGCTTCTTCGCCCTTAGTTTTAGGGCTGTCTCTAACCCGGCTAAGCACGCTTCATACTCAGCTTGATTATTGGTAACTTCAAAGTTGAGCTTCAGAGACAGAGGAACATGCTATTCCTCAGGAGTGACAAGGAGAACTTCTATTCCATAGCCATACTGATTAGATGTGCCATTAAAAATACAGAGTCCATTTGTCGTTCTTGACTCCCATTAGCTGCTCGTCAGGGAACTAGAATTCTACGTCATCGTCTCCCTCAATTGATTGGTCTGTTAGAAATTCTACTACTGCTCTGCCTTTTACTGACTTTCGGGTGAAATATTTGAGATCAAACTCTGACAGTAGTAACAACCACTAGGCTAACCTTGCTGTTAATATCGACTTCTCGAACAAGTACTTTAACGAGTCTACCCGGGAAATTACATTCACCATGAAAGATAGCATGTAATGCCTTAGCTTTCGGGAGGCCCAAACCAAAGCCCAACATGTCTTTTTAGTGGCGTATATCGTATCTCGGATCCATTCATCTTCTTGCTCAAGCAGCAGACAGCCTTCTCAATTTTAGTTTTTCCTTCTTGTGCCAGCATGCATCCCATAGCCGAGTCAGTCACTAACAAATAGAGAATCAATGGCCTATCGGGCATAGGAGGAGCCAGAATAGGTTGGTTTTGTAAGTACTGATGCATAGCTTTGAAGGCATCTT
This sequence comes from Heliamphora exappendiculata, assembly GCA_034768845.1. Classification (NCBI taxonomy): domain Eukaryota; kingdom Viridiplantae; phylum Streptophyta; class Magnoliopsida; order Ericales; family Sarraceniaceae; genus Heliamphora; species Heliamphora exappendiculata. The sequence continues at coordinate 30,568 of JAOTRH010060893.1, forward strand.
GGCATATCTGATCCCATTCAAACTTGACTCCTTTCTTCAAAAAGCGAAGCAACGGCTCACGTATGGTTGTCAACTTTGTTATAAGCCAATTGATGAACTATATCTTACTCAGAGAGCCCCTGACATCTTGTTCAATTTTTGGAGGCATTTCCATGATTGTCCTGATTTTTGACAAATCGACCTCGATGTCCCATTGAGTAATCATGAATCCATGCATTTTGCCTGTAGTGACTCCGAAGGTGCACTTTCGTGGGTTGAGCCGCATCTTGTATTTTCTAATTCTTTCAAAGAACTTTTGCAATGCTATGATGTGGCCATCTCGATCCTTGGACTTCACTATCATATCATCCACATACACATCGACTTCTTTCTATATATCATGTTATGCAGCAAAGTAGTGGCAACCCTTTAATAGGTTGCCCCTACATTCTTTAAACTAAATGGTATCACACGATAACAATAAGTTTCCCATGGTGTAGTGAATGTTGTCTTTTCTCTGTCTTCGGGGTCCATCATGATCTGATTGTACCTGGAAAAAATGTCTATGAATGACAAAAGAGCATGCCTACTGTACTGTCTACCAAAACGTCAATATACGGCAATGGAAAATCATCTTTCGGGCTGACTTTGTTGAGATCCCAGAAATCCACACAGACTCAAATGCATCCGTCCTTTTTCAAGACCGGAACAATGTTGTCTACCCATTTCGAATACTTGATTACCATAAGGAATCTAGCGTTGATTTGCTTGGTGACATCTTCTTTAATCTTTAGTGCCCAATCTGGCCGTATCCATCTCAATTTCTGTTCGACCGGTTTAGCATCGAGATACAAAGGGATATGGTGTTAAACAATATCGGAATCAATACTGGGCATTTTCTTGTAAGACCATGCAAATACGTCCTTGAATTTTTTAAATAAAGTTATTAATTGCTCACGTTCAACTAAAGTTAACAAAGACCCGATTTGTACAATTTATGGATTAGTTTCATTACCCAAATTAATTGCCAAAGTTTTTTCAGTTATAGGTTGGGCGCGCATTTCTTCTTCTCTTTTTATTAAAATTTTTATTTTTTTGGGGACATCCTCCTCAAATTTAAAATCATCTAAAAGCATATGAAATAAATTAAACAAAGCAGAGTAATTAGAAATCTTGTTTATTTTATTGATGTTAAAAAAGGAAGGAATTACAAACTCAAAAGCGACAGTAGGAGAAGATGCACAGACAGGTGTACTCTCCAACACAGACTCACATAACTCAAACTCGGACTCGAGACATACATCCTACAAATTACATAACTCTAAGGACCAGTTATTGACAGTTTTTGCCGTAACATCCACGATAAGGCTGGTATAGTTAGCTGATACTCTCTAACCCAACATCAGGCATTTTTGATCAGTTATGCTCATCTGTTCAGCAAGTAAAGCTCCCATGCTTTCCAATTCGTCAGTCCAGTCTATCTCCCTCTTTTTTCTCTCTTTCATTTTCTCCTAAAGCTTCGACATAGACAGTTGGTGGTTAAAGAAAATTTCTAGTCCTAGTAGCTTCTGATTAGTCTCTTCATCAATCCATTGCTCCGGGAGGCCACAGTAAGAAAAATTCTCTCCTTCTTTGACGAAGTAGCCATTCAGCGTTCTTAAGTATCCGTTCTTCTTTCCCCTCTGCCCTTTCTTTGGCTCCTCTAAATCTTCCTTGGTCGGCTTGTACCCCAAACTGAAGCGTTGTGAGCTTTGCTTCACTTTAATGGGCTCCATAATGCCTTGCTGCTTGCGACCCAACTCCATTCCCTAGAAATATGACATACGCTTCATCATCCTGACTGCTCGTGGATTGATGTAGTTCTTCTCCTCTTTCAGCAATATTTGCACAGCTAGAGTCTCGTCAAAACTGAATCTTCTCAAAAACATGTCACATTCTCCATGCTGAACCTCTAAGAGAGTTGAGCAATCTTCTCTTAGGGATTGAATACTATCTTCCTCCTAGATTGTCAGCACTGCCCCATTCTTGATCAACTTCAGCTTCTGATGAATGGTGGAAAGTATTGCTTGGACGTTCGGGTCATGAAGCCATAGTTTTCCCAGTAACAAATTAAAAGATACCAGCACTTCCAACACAAAAAATTTGACCGAAGTCTCCAGTAGTCCCACCGATACTACGAATGACACTAACCCGAGCATGTCCTGCCTTGTGTTATCATAGGCCCGAACTCCCTGACTACTGGCTGTGAAATGATTCGGCTTCAATCCCAAGTAAACATCCATTCTGAGTGGACAGACATTCAATGCAGACCCATTATCGATGAGAGTCATTGTGACCCATTTCTCCAAGCATTTGATAGTGATGTGCCACGATTTGTTATGGCTTCTCCCTTTTAATGATAAATCTTTATCGCAAAAGGAAATGACCTTCAGCTCAACAGCCGGCAGAATAAGTCCAATGAGTTGTTCTGGAGTTGCATCTATTAAAATATTAGCGTTGTTTAACACTTTCAGTACAGCTTACCGATGTCGATGTGAAGCCATCATTAAGCCCCATATATTAACATTGGCTTGAGTCTTTTTCCGCTGGTTCAGTACAACATCGTCTTCCTCTTCTTGTTCCTTCTCTTTTCCCTTTCAACTGGTCTGTCCTTTTTTGAGCTGAGTAAGTTTGAAGTGTCGTCCACTCCTAGTTAAGTGTTCGACCCCTTCTTTAAGATCCCACAGTCATAGCACTGAGTTTTCGATTTGCCTTACCCTATCAACACATAGAGGGCTTTCAAATGCCCATAGATGGTTCAAGTCACTGCTCTCCGTTCTTCCTCTTCTATCTTCTTCGTCTTCGATTACCCATATATTTGTTGGGAATGTATATTGAAAAGTCATGTTTTTTATTTTATTTTTTCTGGATCTTTATTGTAATTGTATCACGAAAAACGGGGATCGAAAACGAGACGAAAAGGATTTTTGAATCGACGTCGTGACTGTAAAAAATGACGTATGCAATTTTTAAGAAAAACAAAAACTATAATAATTTCAATAGTTTAATACATTTATGAAACTTGTCGAAAAGTTTTAAGAAATCCCAAATACGTTGAAGACGACCTTGCAATCTTCTCACGTATGACCCAGACGCACTACGATGATCACGATGTGTGGGCACCGATTCCGATCGAAGTGTTCTTCCTCCTTTTGGTTTCTTCTCACACAATAATCTCCAAAAAAACAAAATAAATTAATGCCAACGAGGATAAGGGGGCGGCGGCTATGTAGGAGTATTAGGGTTAGGGTTTGATTAATGAGCCCCCTTTTCATATATAAAAATATATCAAAATTATATTAAATATATACTCTCTTTCTTAAAAGAATAAAAAGAGATATACTTAACATAAATAATTAATCCCCTCATCTCCTAGGGCCGGCCACTTAGGAAGTAACCCCTAGGTGTGCCAAATACCAAAATTGCCACTTATTAATTTAATTTAATTACCAAAACCAACAAGAAGAATATCCATGCGTATTATGGACTACGTGAGGGATCACGAGAAAGTATAGGACTCAGGTTAACCGAACGGGAAAATCAGATATCCCTAACTCTGTCCCCGAGTTAGATCCTTTCCCGTACGAACTAGAACGTATTCCACTAAAGGTCATGACTGAATTTCTGGCCTTAACTCAAATTATGTCTTGAGTTTCCAATTACCAAATGCACTGAATTCTCCCCACGTTTAAGATATGGATTCATGATAAATTATTTAGGTTACTGACAATCCGATTTAATTATCATCTTCTCCTCGCAACCGCACCGCTTAACCTTTTGATATGTCAGATCTGAAAATCCACTGTACAGGTTTAGAAAAATCAAATCTATAAGCAAAGCACACGAGGAAAAACTCCTCAACCTGAATCGGACGTGGTTTCCGTCAGCTAATTATCAATCATCGGACAAATAATGCCAGTACCCAACTCATCGGTATTGTTGATCTCATGGAGAAAATCTCAACCATTGACGACTTAAAGTACTGTACATCATCTGAACACAATTGATCAATTACTTTGAGATTAAGAGTTCGTGCAATACATGATAATATGGGATGTGGATCAATTCAAATAGTCAGTATAGAATCGATCATCCCGTTGATCTCGTTCAATACACTCCAAGTGTACTAACACATCGAGTTCGAACATCGAATCCCCAAAATCTGAATTTGATCCGTTCGACCTAACCAAGACCAGCTACTATAACAATGTACTACAATCGTACCAATGGAATGTCCCATTCTATTGCAATTGTGAGCCTATCTGTATAATCTGTTAGAACCTATGACCCGATCTTCCGTGTAGCACGCACCGAGTCAAATACTGAATAGAATATACGAACTATGCATTCATACAACACAAATATAAATATGAAACCATAAATGCAAAACCATCTCAAATGTTTCTCATTAATATGCCAGGGATCTAGAATAAAATACATAAAAAGAAAGACTTTTCAATATACTTTCTCAACAACCTCCCACTTATACTCAAAACTATGCAGGAACACACCTGACACCTAACCCTTCTACATGGTCATCAAAGATTTTCTGAGATAACGCCTTACTAAAAGGATCCGCTAGGTTCTCCGCAGATGCTATCTTAAAAATTACCACGTCTCCACGCTGCACGATCTCCCGGATGAGATGATACTTCCTCTCAATGTGCTTTCACCCTTTGTGGACTCTTGGTTCTTTCGAATTCGTAATCGCTCCACTGTTATCACAATAAAGTACAATAGGCGATTGTACCAAGGGCACCACATCCAAGTCCATTAGGAAGTTCCAGAGCCAAACCATTTCCTTAGCTACATCCGAAGCTGCAACATATTCAGCCTCCATGGTAGAGTCAGCAATACAAGACTGCTTCACGCTCCTCCAACTGATGGCTCCACCTCCCAAGAGAAACACGTAGCCCGAGGTGGACCTCTTTGAATCTCTATCTGCTTCGAAATCTGAGTCAGTATACCCAAGAGGTATAAGACTATCAGCCTGGTATACCAACATATACTCCATAGTCCTTTTCAGGTACTTGAGTATATTCTTGACCGTAGTACAATGCTCTTCCCCTGGATTAGACTAATATCTTCTTACCATACCTACGGCATAACAGATATCTAGTTTACTGCATAGCATGGCATACATGAGACTTCCTACTGCTGAAGCATAAGGAATACCTTTCATCCTCTCTATCTCTTGAGTTGTCCTAGGACACTGATCCCTAGATAGAGTAATCCCATATCTGAAAGGAATAAATCATTTCTTAGAATTTTTCATGCCAAATCGAGCAATAATCAAGTCAATATAACGGACTTGGGATAAGTCTAACATCCTACGTGATTGATCTCGTATGAATTTGATCCCAATGATTTGGCCCACTTCTCCCAAGTTCTTCATCTCAAATTGACTCGATAGCCATACCTTCACCGAAGATAGCAACCCCACATCGTTTTTGATAAGGAGAATGCCATCAACATAAATGACTAGAAATGCCACCTTATGCCCATCGCACTTCCAGCACACGCAATTCTTGATAGGACACTGATCAAAGCCAAAGTTTTTAATTGCCTGGTCAAATCGAGTGCTCTAAGACCTTGATGCTTGCTTAAGCCCATAAATAGATTTCTTAATCTTGCACATCAGGTGCTCCTGGCTCTTTGTTATGAACCCGTCTAGTTGCATCATATAGATGCTCTCGTCAAGACTTCCATTAAGTAATGCCGTCTTGACGTCCATTTGCCAAATCTCGTAATCGAAATGAGCAACAATGGATAAGAGAATCCGAATAGACTTAAGCATAGCCACCGGCAAATAGGTTTCCTCATAATCGAACCCTTCTTTCTGCGTAAACCCCTTCGCAACAAGCCTAGTTTTGAATGTTTCCACCTCCTCGGCCACACCTCTCTTTTTTTTGAAGATCTATTTGCACCTGATGGGTTTTGTTCCATCTAATGGATCTACAAGCTCCCAGACCTGATTAGAGTACATAGACTCTATCTCAGATTCCATAGCCTTTTGCCATAATTCTGCATCCTTATCTTGTAGTGCTTCATTATAGTTTCTGGGTTCGGTATCATGTTCTTCTGGGATCTTGTCGTAAGACTCTCCCAAGAACATGATCCTCTCGGGTTGACGAACAGCCCTCCCGGTACGACGAAGCTCCTGCTGTGCACTCACGATAGGTGGTATCTCATTCCGTTCATTAGGTATGTTGTTCGGTTGTACCAAATTTTCATTCCTCACCTCTTGAATAACAACTTGTGACCGGGGTTTGTGATTTATTACATAATTCTCTTTCAAGAATCTTACATTTGTGCTAACAAATACCTTCTGACTCTTTGGATCATAAAATAAATCACCTTTAGTTCTTTTAGGGTATCCTACAAAGAAACAGACATCTGTCTTTGGTTCCACCAGATTTTTATCTCCCACCAACACGTGTGTTAGGCAACCCCATATCTGGAAGTGTTTAAGACTTGGCTTACGCCCAATCCATAACTCCAAAGGGGTTTTGGGAACTGCTTTAGTAGGCACCGAATTCAGAATATATGCTGCTGTTTCTAATGTATACCCCCAAAACGAATGTGGCAAATTTGAATAACACATCATGCACCTCACCATCTCCTTAAGGGACCTATTTCTCCTTTCTGCTACACCATTCTGCTGAGGCATACCCGGTGCAGATAATTGGGATGTTATCCCATGTTCTAATAAGTAGTCCCTGAACTCTCCAAATAGGTATTCACCCCCACGATCAGATCGTAGAATTTTGATACTTTTACTTGTTTTCTTCTCCACTTTTGCCTTAAACACTTTGAATTTCTCAAAGATTTCAGACTTGCGGTGAAGCAGGTAAACGTATCCATACCTGGAGTAATCGTAATAAAAGTGACGAAATACTCATACCCACCTCTTTCCTGGATGTTCATGGGACCACATAAATCATAGTGAACCAATTTCAGCACTTCTTTGGCTCTAAATCTCTTGGTCATAAACGGTCTCTTGGTCATTTTACCTTCTAAATAGGATTCGTAGACTGGTAGTGCCTCCACTTCTAATGAACCTAAAGGTCCATTTTGAACCAGTCTTTGTACCATTTTTAGATTAACATGACCCAAACGAAGATGCCAAAGTAGCGTTTGGTTCAAGAAAAAAACTTTCTTTTTAAGTGGTAAAACATTTAATTATTCACCTCATTGTTTTTATCAGTAGAAATAACATGGTGTAAAATATAAAGAGCATTTTTCAATGTACCACAACAGATAAATTGTTTTTCAACCATAATACTGCACGAAAATTTATTAAAAAAAACAGAATATCCATCATTCCCCAAACAGGAAATTAAAATTAAGTTCCGCCTGATTTGGGGTACATTTAAAATGTTCTTCAAAATTAAATATTTATTTTTACTGAAATAAAGAACTACTTCTCTCATTGTAACAGCAGACACCTGGGAGTCATTCCCCATCTGAAGGTAGACCTCGCCCTCTCTAAGCTGCCTGGTTACCTGGGACCCCTACAAAGAATTGCAGACATGATTAGTGGCTCCTATATCTATACACCAGATTTTCGTAAATATAACCGCTAAACATGATTCAACTACCAGAGAAAAGGCAATACCTGTAGCTTTCTTATTCTTCCGACCAAGACAGTCCCTCTTCTAGTGTTTCGGCTTCTGACGAAAATAGCACTTGCCCTTAGGCGCCTTTACCTTCGCCTTGGTAAGTGATGGCTTAGTCTTGCCAACCTTCCTTGTATTTTTCTGTTGCTGTCATTTCTTCTTCATCTTGCCACCTCTTGGCCTAGAAGTAGAAGCCTTTTCAACAACAAATGCATGGGTTAGCTTGCGGATAACACCTTCCGCTACCTGTAGTTCTTTCAACAATTCTGCATGAGAAAAATGTAGTTTGTTCATAGTATAGTTTAGTCAGAATTGTGAAAACAAATCAGGTAGTGACTCGAGCAGGATATCGGTTTGTGATTCTGCATCGATTTTTGCTCCAAGGACCTCCGGCTCGTTAAGAAGACCGATCATCTTCAAAACGTCATCTTCAAAACGTGATCCCTTACAGGTGTACCCTCAGCCATGGTCGTGTTCATGAGAGCCCTCATGGTCACATGCCTTGCTGCTCGACCCTGATCACCAAATATTTTTGTAAGGTTCAACATGATCTCAGTTATAGATGCCATAGACTGATGCTGGCTTTACAGAACATTCGACATAGATGCCAGGATGTAACAGCTAGCAATTCGATCAGCCTTCACCTACTTCTCATAAGCCTGGATCTTCTGTTCGGTGGATCTATTATGAGGAGTGGGAGGGCAGGGGTCATGCAACACAAACCTATAGTCGTCAGAAGTCAAAATAATATCGAGGTTCCATTTCCATGTGATAAAGTTGGTCCAGTAAGTTTACGTTCCTTAAGAATTGCCGCTAGTGGATTGAATGAACCCATTATTAAATTCTGAGAAACAAAAGAGAAAATCTTTTTAATTCTTTTATCAAATTAGGGTCCCTCAACCTTTTAATTTACAAAAAAATTATTGGCAGCTCGAATCCTTGGTGATAAAGCAGGTCACGTAGTGTGAACGTCTACTAATCAACACCTGTCCGGACAGACATGCCAGTCTATTAATTTACGGACAGAACCAATATCATAATAAAAAATCACCGGCCCAGAGTCACATCAATTGATACGCCACGTAGTATGGACGTCTAACAATCAACGAGCAAATAACTATAAAGTTTTTCATTTCTTGATATAAGACATTCCAAGTAAATTAAATAGCCAATAAATTTTGGTCCCCACAAATAAAAACAGTGACTCCTTAGGGAGAATATTTTTATTCACGGATTAAGTGTATAACCATTACTCTTAATTTGAAAATACCGTGTCAAAACCCTCGGCCCGGTATGAACGAATCCTACTTTGCACTAGCTTCAAATCTATTTTTTTCGAAGATTCGTGCTGGACATACCATGACTATAGCCCTTTCATATGGAGAGCGAAAGTCGAAGTCGGCGCGCGAGCTATAATCACATCTCCTACGAATGTGTAATGGAGACCGTAGGATTTATCTGTGACTAAACTCTTCTCCCACTTAATATTTTAAAAAATTGAGAATTTTTTTTTGTTCATTTGAAACGATTAAACATATCTGATTTTTTCATACGGTTAGCCCGAGTCCTATACTTCATTGTGATCCCTCACGTAGCCCATAATATTCATGGATATTTTTCTTGTTAGTTTCGGTAATTATTTAATTTAATTGGAATGCCGATTTTGTCGTTGAGGACATTTGGGAATTAAATTAAATTAATGAGGGGCGATTTTGGTATTTGGCACACCTAAGGTTTATTTCCTAAGTGGCCGGCCCTAGAAGATGAGGGGATTAATTATTTATGTTAAGTATATATCTTTTTATCCTTTTAGGAAAGAGAGTATATACTTAATATAATTTTGATATATTCTTATATATGAAAAGAAGGCTCATTAATCAAACCCTAACCCTAATACTCTTACATAGCCGTCGCCCCGCCCTTTCCCTCTTTGGCATTAATTTATTTTGCCTTTTTGGAGATTATGGTGTGAGAAGAAACCAAAAGGAGGAAGAACACTTTGATTGAAATTGGTGTCCACACATCGTGATCGTCGTAGTGCGTCCGGGTCATACATGAGAAGGTTGCAAGGTCGTCTTCAACGTATTCGAAATTTCTTGAAATTTTTCGACAAGTTTCATTAAAGTATTAAACTATTGAAATCATTATAGTTTTCATTTTTCATGAAAATTACATACGTCGTTTTTTACGATCACGACGTCGATTCAAAATTTCTTTTCCTTTTTCGATGCGCGGCTCCCTATTTCCAACAATATTATCAATGTCTTCCCATATATCTTCTCCGATGTAACCTACCTGCTACTCCCGAGCAGCCTAAAATTTAGCCCATTCATCGCCGTCTAACTTTAAGACCTTTTGAACAAACCAGTATGACTGCATTTCATCGGCATAGACCTCCTCCTTAAAAAGATGAGGAAGGGCAACACCATCTAGCACATAATCGAACCCATACTGCCATATTAAGTAATCTAACGGCCAATCATCCTCTTTATTGTGCTCTTCTTGGTTGCCGGACTGAACCACAATTTGGTACCCTTCCTAAGCATTCTTATTCCACTCTTTTATGATGTCCCAACCATTTTCAGCCATAATTAACGAATAAGACAGCTGATCCTCAACAGCTGGAACACATTGGCATAACAGATATGCTGAATAGAATACTTACTAGGATCCTCTAATTACCCGAGATATATACAATTCACCCCGGCCTATTTAGAATGATTCGATAGTGGATTGGTTGTAACATTCAATTTTTGAGCAGGAAATGGCAGTGGAATGACTTTGTGGTTGATAAGATCCTGGATCTCATGGCTCAGCCTCATCACTTGTTGGTCAAGTGTCCATGACCTTGGTGAAAGACACAATATTGGGAAGCGTTGTATCTTGGTGGTAGGGGATCAGGTACAAGCATTGGGCTCAAAAGTTTGATTAGCCCCTTCTTGACAAGTCAATTAAGGGCCGTAGACAAAGATATATTGAGGGGAGTAAAAACCCTCCTGGGCTTCTGTTGAGACTACTGGTTATTACTTGGTTGCAAAGTGGAAGATGAGGGATGGGGGTTCAGCAAATTAAGCTCGTTTGAACGGGAGATGAGGTTGGTAGTAGGGGTGGGTTGGTTCTGGTTGTTAGCAAGGTATGTTCTTCTCGGTTTCTAACTCGTCTCTGATTCTCAATATCACCAGCCTGAATAGCATCTTCAATCTGAACACCTGCGTTGAATAGTTGCTCAAAGATGGGCAATGGTTGTGTAATCAAATACCACTTAAGCAAAGACTATAGGTTTTTCACCATAATTTTGACTTACTCTTTTTCCATTGGCCGGTTGGTCATCTTAGCTGCCTTTTCTCTCTAACGTGTTAAGAAATTTACAAATGATTCTCGACTCTCTTGGCGGGTCGTCTCAAGCTCCCTGGTAGTCACGTCCAACTGGACATTATAACTGTACTGGCTAACAAATGCCGTCGCTATGTCCTCTTAAGTTCTAGTCTTGGCTACATCAAGGGAGGGGAACCATTTCAAGGCTACCTCAAAAAGAGATCGATAAAAGAGTTGGGCCTTCAGCTCATCATTAATTCCCGTTGGCGATAGCCTACCAACATATATTCGTAGATGAATTCTAAGGTCTCTAGTTCCGTTGAATTTTTTCATGTCGGGTATTTTAAACTTATTTGAGAGCTTGGTGTTTGGAAACAGGCAAAGTCCCCCTACATTGAGCATATATTTCTCGACTCCCTTGGCCTTTCTAAGGACCTTCTCCATCCGATCGATCTTCTCAATCAATGCAGATTCTCTAGACTGAGCAATATTTTCTTCCTCAACTATCACCTGACGAGGGATCTGTGGTGGTGGCGGAACAACTTGCAATCCATCGGGGATCTGATTATCATCCCAAAAGTCTTTTTCGTTAATATTTAGGTCATGCTGTTCATTTAGTATTGGTAAACAGGCATGAATCGCCGAGATCTGTGCCTGACATTGCACTTGAATCTGAGTCTGTTGTTCATTGGCTCTCTATATATCAGTAATTTCCCACATTAAGGCTGTCAAATTCAGCTCGTTCTCAGCCATCTCAAACTATTCTATGATCTGTTCTGAAATTCTGTAAAGCCTCTTGGTTTCTAATCGAGCCCAAATATCCACTGGATGCGAACCTTCTGACTTAATCATCTAGACCCGAAGCAAAACTTGATAACCCCAAAAATAGAATCACTAGTATTGGATACTTCTTGAAAAGAACCTCGATAACAGGTAGCAAGCACTTCAAACACCAAAAATAGCTAACCATGAGCAGATATAATCACTAAAATAGAAATATGCCCATATTCAGCCCATACTGGTAGCATAACGACTGAAAATCCTAACACCCAAGAACCAACATGAAAATCGAGCAAAAAACCAACAAAACTCCAAAAGAAAGTTTACCCTAAGATTCTAAAGGAAAAGCGGGTAGCACTCTAGCAAGAAAATAGCTCTAAGCTAAACGAAAGCTCAATACAAGAACCTGAACGGGAGTTTGGAAAGATGAGCCTAAACAGCACCGATGGTACAAAACCAACAAGCAAGGAAAAACTCGGGAGGGAAAATACTATCCTAAACCAACAACGAGGCTTAGGCCAACAATGAGGCCTAAGCCAACAATCGGGGCAAAAACCTGATATTCTAGACCAATAGATAAAAAACTGGGCAATGACCTGAGAAAGAAACTATTTTAAAACAAAGGAACACTAGAAGAAGACCAGGGTCGAAACCCGGGAGAGAGACTTTCTTAATCCAAACAAACAAACAAAGGTCCTACACAAACACAAGAAAAACATACAATTAAATAAAATAAATAATCCTACCAGGTCAATGCCTAATGGTGGGTTCTAAGCAATTATATGCAGAAAATATCGATTTTGGTTAATGATTAGAGTACCTTTTGAATAGAGTCGAGTATATACCTCATATGCCTGGTGTAGTATAGGACATGATCAGGCAATACGCAAGAACTATTTTACTGCACCTGTGAAAGCGTGCAGCCAGTAAGGCTTGCTCATCTCCCTAACATAGCCCCGAGATAGTAAACTGACTGGGGAATCGGGTCGACCAGGCAAGGGGTTGAGAACAATGCAAATGGGTGCGAAAATACAAATAAAAAATTCATATTAAAAACCAATGATGTGTTCAAGTCTAGCCCGCTTATTTATTTTGAAAAACAAGTCCCTAGCAGAGTCGCTAGAAAATACTGTGGCGCTGAGATTTAGGGTTTTGTTTGAAAAATAAGAAAATTCAAGAAATATGTAGAAAATACTTTAACACCTTGAAAATTAAATTTTAAAAATTCTTTTTGTGAAAAATGAAGTCGCAACGTGATTTTTAAAAAAAAATCAAGAATAACAAAATGAGCCACTGATCTTTAAAACAATAACCAGAGAAAATAAAGGTCCGGGGACTAAGGGGATGGTGTTAGGCACCCCATTTGTCCGATCGTGAGGTTGATCTCTACTAATTATCATTAGTTCTCAATTAGTTTTCTCAAGTACATGCAAATATAGAAAATAGAGACAAAGAGAGAACATCCAAAATCAAAATTGAAAAATACATAACCTACGTATATAGAATGTCAAAACAAAGCAAAAAAAAAATTATAAATCTTGTAGCATGTAATTTCTAACTAAATGATACATGAAAAAAACTCGCATGCAATATCACCAAATAACCTAAGCTAGCATAAACATGACATGGTACCAAATTAAAAGAAATGTAATCCCAAAAATTTTTAAATTCTAATCAAAATTGCATACAACATTGTCGAACATCTTAAATTATCCTAATTATGATTTTAAGCAAAGTAAACAAAACTTGCTCTAAAATTATCACACCAAAATGGATATTGTCAAATAACCTAAAAATTACACTAACATAATTTTAAAAAAAATAAATAGAAACATACTCCAAAATTATCTAATTACACTCAAATGGAGATTACATGTTAATTACCAACAAAATAATAAAAGATGTTATTTAAAAGAGAATTAAGCTAATACCAAAAAATTCTGTGAACTTCATGTTAATGATCGACAAAATAAAAAGAAATGCTATTAAAACGAAATTAAACTATGTAAATAACAACTACCACATAGGAATGTAATAGTCATTATTAACTAGAAAATATAAGATACGGGTGCAATATTGACCATTATGACCACATATGAATGTGAATGCACCAAATGTGACAATTAGGACATTATAAATCACAATTGCCAAATATATTGGCACTATCTTGATAAATTGAGAATTAACAGTATTTTAAGTGCGGGTGTGCAAAGTAAACTAAGATTTGCTTTGATTTATAAATTTAACTAATTTAACTAGATTCAACTAAGCTAAACATATTCATCCAAACTAAATACCCACAATCTAATTAAATAAAAATGGTGTAATTGAATCAATTGTGTAATGGCTTAAAATAAAGTATTCAAATTAACTCGGCCACTCCAAAAGAGAGAAAGTGAAGAAAGAAAAGTTGGGGATCCAAACAGAATACCTAAATCACTATTATCCGGGGTATCCTCAAGTCGGGAAATGGTGATCAGCAGTCCAATCCTCAGGCAATGCTCCAATCCAAGTGTAGGGGTGAGTCGAGAATCTAGCAGGGCATCAGCATTGGTGATCGTCCTCTCAGTGCTTCGACAGAGTATCGATTCTCAAAATATGTCATTTTTTGACTCGTTAGAACCCCAACATCAGAATTGCCCTCCTAAAATCATATTAAATGTACGATATTTATAGAGTTCATCAACCAATGAGGTACTGGCACGTTTTGGGACACTTGGCACGTTTTGGGACACGTCAGACCTTTTGAAGTTGGCGATCGCCAGGTATGGCGTTGGCGATCGCCACAATGAATTGGTGACCCCAAGGTTCAAAGATGGCGATCGCTACCTTTTCTAGGGTTTTCAAGAGGTTTTTTTAACGGTCGCAACAATCAAAGTTGGCTGTCCCACAATTCAAAGTTAACGGCTCAAGGTTTGGATAATGTAGGTTTACTGGTTTGAAGATTTTGATCATTTGGCTTGGGTACTCAGTTTAGATTATTTTTTGAGGATCATTCTAAAGCACCATTGCACTTGATTTTATCACCGAAAATACCCAGACCAACCTAAAATTAGGCAGGATCAAATTAGTGTGTCTACAGGTGGCAGCAATGGCTTAAGAGAAAAGAGGTGATGGCGTCAGGTGGTGGCTAGTCATTGGTGTTGGGTTTTTTGACTCAAATTTTGACTTTTCAAAGTTTGGTCTTGGGATATTGACTGCTCAAATGGTCAGAGGTCCGTTTGAGCAGTCTATCGCAAAATAATTTTTTTACTGTGACGGCTAGAGTTAAGTTCTGACCTAGGGGGCTTAATATATAAGGGTTTTATGTTTCATAGAAACCCTAGAACGAATTTAAAAATGTTCATAATCATCTAATACTCAAAGAGGCCCAGGTTATAGGTTAAAGAAAGTATAAAGAGACACAGATTGGCTCAGTTTAAGGCTACAGATACATTATGAGGTAGAGAGTTAGACTTGTAATTCATGGTTTGATATAATGGATTATTTTTTCTCTCTCGTGGAGGTAGGCAGTCAACTGAATCACGTAATATCTTGTGTTCTTGGTTGTTCTTGGTTCTTTTATGTTTACTTTTGTTGATTGAAGTCTATGTGGATTTTCGTTTGATTACCCAAAATCAGTTATCTTATTTTTTGGGATTTGAGCTTAAAAATCCCAACAAATGGTATCAAAACTTACGATTGTTGAAGATCCAAAACCGTGGTGGAAGATCAAAGTTTTAGTTATTCGCTTAATCACAGTTACAATAAAGATGACGAACATCAAGTATGAAATTGAAAAGGTTAATGGTAAGAATAACTTTTTCCTGTGGCAGAGGCAGATAAAGGGTCTATTAATCCAGTAAGGGGTATCCAAGGTGTTACTCAGCAAGGTAAGGAAGCTAAAAAAGAGGACCGTTGATGATTGGGATGATCTTGATTGCAAGGCCGCGAGTTTGATTCGGTTGAATCTGGAGATGATGTTATTCATAATGTGCTCGATGTAGAGACAGCTTACGAGATCTGGAAGAACCTAGAAGATCTCTACATAAAGAAGAATCTGGCCAACAAGTTGTACGTGAAGAAGAAATTATATAAACTACATATGAGAGAAGGTACAAAGTTATTGGAACATCTCAATACATATAATATGCTCATTACATAGTTATCCGGGTTTGGAGTGAAGGTTGATGATGAAAATAAGGCGATTATCCTCTTAGCATCGCTCTTAGCGTCCTATGATCATCTGGTGACAACTTTGATATACAAAAATGACACTCTCGAGTTAGAAGAGGTTACCGAGGCTCTTTTGTCACATGAAAAGATGAAGAGGGACAGTGAATCTGATGTAGAAGGCGTGCTTGTGGCTAAGTCTGAGTTAAGCAGGGGAAGGACTAGATACAATGAGCAAGGTTCTAATAGTGGTAGATCTCGGTCCAAGTCACGTGCAAGAAGGGATGTGGAGTGCTTCTATTGCCACAAAACTAGTCATTACAAGAACCAGTGCTAAGAATTGAAGCAACGTCTAAAGGAAAAGAAGAAGAGTAAAGCGCCTGCTAAAACTGTCAGTTTTGCTGAGGACTCGTCATACGATGAGGTAGACGGTGAATTACTCTAAGTTTCCTCAAATTTGAACTTTCTGTCAAAATCATGAATTTTAGATTCAAGATGTTCATACCAAATGTATCCAGTTAGAGATTAATTTGATTCATATAAGTGTTCCAATGGGGGTACAATTTTAATGGGGAATGACTCGGCATGTTAGGCCATTGGAACGGATACAATAAAAATTAAAATGTTTGATGGAGTTGTAAGGACTTTGTGGAATGTTAAACATGTTCCAGGGTTAAAAAAAAAATAGTTTCTTAGACATTCGATTCTCTTGGTTATGGGTTCACAGCAAAGAGTGGGGCAATGAAGATTAGCAAATGATCTTTAGTTATCATGAAAGGGCAAAAAGTGGATGGTTTCTATAGATTGGTAAGGGACACGGTGATAGGTAGAGTTATCACTATCACACAGATTGTTTTCAGCAGGGATAGCATGAAACACAAACATTTGGGGCTTGGTCAGGTTGACAACCAAAGTATGCTAGAAATCAGAAGAAGAGTGTAGCAGTCAAGGTTCAGTCAGACAAGTTCACCTAAAAAAATGGGTGATTGTATTTTAAGTCAACAGTAAAGGGAACATCCAAGTGGAGAACCATCGTTTTATAAGAAAGCTATAGGAAGCACAGGAACAGTTCAAGGGCAAGTAGCAGTGTCAGAGAAGGTGGAGTCTTCACGTAAGATTGAAAAGTTGGAGTTTGGAAGATTGTCCAAAAATAAGAAGTCTGTTGATTGCAAAAGGATCAAATTCAAGTCTGATTTGGATTTGGTCCAAGTCTATTCAGGTTGAAGATTCAGAGAGGATGGAGCACTCATACTTGGAAAAAGGAGTGCATAACGAGACGGCCAAAAAATCTTCAAAGATGGTTCGAAAATTTAATCCAAGGTGGAGATTGTTGGGTTTTTTTACTCAAATTTTGACTTTCGAAGTTTGGTCTCGGGATATTGACCGCTCAAGCGGTCAAAGGTTCGCTCGAACAGTCCATCCCGAAATAGTTATTTTTTTTGCTGCGACAGTTAGGGTTAAGTTTTAACCTATGGGGTTTAATATATAAAGGTTTTATGTTTCATTGATACCCTATAACAAAGCTAAAAATGTTCATAGTCGTCTAATACTCATAGAGACTCAGGTTAGAGGCCAGAGAGAGTATAGAAAGACATAGATTGGCTCAATTTGAGGCCACATATACATTGTAAGGTAGAGAGTGAAACTTGTAATCCGTGTTTTGAGTATAGTGGATTGTTTCTTCTCTCCCGTGGAGATAGACAGTTCGTCGAACCACGTGATATCTTGTGTTCTTGGTTCTTTTGTGTTTGCTTTTGTGGATTGAGGCCTACACAATTTCCATTTGGTTACCCAAAATCAATTGATCTTATTTTGGGGAATTTGAGCCTAAAAATCCCAACAGTTGACGTAGAGTAAGGGTTGTGGTTGAAGAACGTAGTATTTTGAAAAAAAATAATTTGTATAGGGAGGATTTTATTTACATGTAGAGTCACTCCTACCACCCATAACAATATTATCATTCCTCTCCAGCAATCCATTATTCTCATTACCTTCCTCATCTTCTCTCTCTATTCCCCCTCTTTCTTCTTTACAACCTATTATGATTTGATTTTTTGAACTCAACATGTAATTTGTTGACTATGTCATGCTTTCCTACAAATATTTTCTACTTCTATCACTTTTTTCGATTTGAAACTAGTAGCAACCTAACTCCAAGGAATTGGCCTGGTAGTCAAGACTTAAGACTTAGGGGTTTGCTCCTTATTGCTATGGTTGGTATACTGAAAATCATATTTTAGTATTTAATTTTATTTTAATAAAATTATTTTTTCATTTTATGAGAATCTTTATGAGTAATGTATGTGTATCATTTCTTTAATATGCATGGATACTCAATATTCTGTATAGTATTTAATATGGTATGTAAAGTACGGCTTACACACAAAAGACCAGATTTTAGGTTCTTGCAGAATATAAGTTTTATGTTCACAGTTTAGATAAAAATGGGCATACCATCGGTACGACTGTGGCACCGAATTTTAGTAGGCATGTCTTGGTTACGGGAAACAGATAATAGTGTCATCTATTGTTCCGACCATCTGTGCTAGTACACTTTGTGTGTATTGAATGGAATATTTAAGGTAATTAATTTAGATCTCATTACTGACTATATAAATTAATTCATACCCTAATGTTATTATGAATAGTGCTTATCTTCTTAATTCGGAAATAATTATTGATTCGCATATATTTAATATTCGTTGTTTTGATTCATTAGAGGGTGCGATCTTATATGAGTCTATATTCTCGGTGAGTTGGATAGCGGTATTATTTATATGGTAAATATTAATTATTGATGAAATCCACGTCCCGAATAATCGGGATTGACGATACCTCCTTAAGGATGCTTATAAGTTTTGACCGGACAAAACCATGCAGGTGGATTTAATTATTCGGCGGTCAAATAAGTAAAGCTGCAGGGCTTAAGGAATATAAAGATGCCGATTAAATTAAATTGTTAGTAATTAAATTTAATTTGCGGGTATCGAAAATCTTAACGTGTGAAAAAATGGTAAGCATTTAATAACAGAAGCTCAATGCAAGAAGGTCTTGAGATTATGGGTCAGAGTGCAATTATAGTTCTTTAGTTGTGTTAACTGTAATTCAGTATTTTATAAAAATTACAGAAACCGCTGCATCTTTCCATAATTGCAAAAATTCCCCTTGGGTATCTGTGTTCCACTGGAATTCTTACTCATAATTATTCTCCAGGTCGCTACTGTAGCCCTATATATACGCGGGTAGGCTGAACCAGTTTGAGATTGATTTTTTATTATCATTATTATGATACTATTTTTGTCTCTCAAGACTTAAATATATCAGAATTCTGCCGGTACAAGTTCTCGGATGATCATAACCCACATTACGTTCAAAGATCGCGTAAGGGAATACAGTAGAAGATCTGACCAGAGCTTCAACTCGAAATTAAGTTGTAGTTGAAGATTAGATCTACAAGAGGTATTCTTCTAAATTAACTTTGGTTGCACAGATTTTATTTTGATCGTTCTTCGTCAAAAGTTTTATCCGGATTTCGTTTCGGCGTTTGTCCGTCCAGTTAATTTTTTTTACCAATAATCGTTTTTTAAAAATAATGATCTTGGCAGTTTTGCCTCCAACATATTGGTATCAGTGTCATTTTGTTTTTTGTTTGCGGTTACCAGGGCCGTGTAAATTTAGAATTGTGCTAATTTTGTTTTGTAGGTATTTTAATCCCGATTTTATGATCATCTATTTTTTTCATGTTTGATTGAATAGTTTGAATGGATGATGATTTAATTAATTTTTTAATCACGAGGGTTAACCGTGTTAGATTAATTAATTTTTAAATCGAATGTGAGCCTACGGAACATAGGTTTCGATGTAAAATATTTTATGTTCTTTAAGTTTTTTTTTTAATTTATTAGAAAAAAAAATAAGAACACGGGTATAGAAGAAATAGGCGATGGTTGGCAATGTCAACCGGCGAATAAGTTTTTTTTATTGCTTTACAATATTTTTTTCTTTTTCAGAATTTTTTTTTCTGAATAAAATAAAAAATATATACAAAAAAAAAAAAAAAAAAGAAGGAAGCAAGCAATCCAGCAATAGCCAAAGCCAAACAGTGGCGCCATCAAGAAAGCAACAGCGCTGTTTTTTATTGCAAATAGCCGGCGGCACTTTTCCATCCAACTGAAGCATCTTCAATTTGACAAAGAGGTGCAGCGATTTCCAAGCTTCCATAGAAAGAAAACCGGTTTCCAGCAGCGCCAAATACGGCGCGGTTTACAAGCAACTGGGGCAATATTCAAAACAGTGGATTCCATTCAAGTGCAGCAAAACAGTAGCCGGTTTCTACAGTGGGCGCGGGTCTTGCTTCAGGTTTTTCAAAAAAATAAAAAAAAAAGGAAAAAAAGAGAAGCAAGAGGCGCATATGCCGAAACACTGAATCAGTGTTTCTTCAAAACCAAGCAAACTGGAGCAATCTCCAAAACCACAGCGCCCAATGGCCCAATCAGAGGTGCGGCGCAATAGTGGTCTTGGACCACTGTTTCGGTGCTGTGGAGGTTGGCTCCTTCAACCAGGCACGGTTTTCCAGGCGATTTGAGGGGCTGTTTTAGTTTAGGCGCAGTTACCAAGCGTCCAAACAGCCGGTTTTCTCCAAAGCAATCCCAGCAATTCCCAATCCTGTGGCGCAATTTCCGACGACTAATGAAGCAGCGAAATTCACAACAGTGTGTTTTAAAGCAAACCAATCCCAAACAGGTTTCTGTAGTGGTTCAAAACACAGCAACGGTTAGGAATGTATACTAAAAATTTATATTTTTTAGATTTTTTATTCTTGATTTCTGGCATATTAATTAGAAATATTTGAGATGTTTTTGCATTCGTGGTTTTATATTTATATTTGTGATGAATGAATGCATAGTCCGTATATTC
>JAOTRH010060894.1:0-18624 GCA_034768845.1 Heliamphora exappendiculata
TATAGACCCATATAAGATCGCACCTTCTAATGAATCAAAACAACGAATATTAAATATATGCAAATCAATAATTATTTTATAATTAAGAAGATAAGTACTATTCATAATAATCTTGGGGTGTGAATTAATTTATATAGTATGGCTAGGAAATTAGTAGAATGTAAACTCTAGCACAAAAAATAGAAAATGTGTGTGTGAGTGAGTGTGTAACCTACGGTGCGATCTGGGGGGATTTTCATTTTACGTTGAAATTAGGTGAAAACGGCAACTCCAAATCGTTTGTGTTCTTACTGGTACTGATGGATTGAAAATTGGAATGGAAGGGGCTGTCGATAGCCCAGGTGACGTTCGGTCACCGACTATTAGCTGGTTCCAAGGTGTCCTATTTAGCATTGACAAATTGATTGAGAAGGAAGAATAAGTTGTTCGGTCTGGCCTCAAGCCATTTTTTGAGGAAATATATGAAGCCATTTTTGTGAAATTACAACGATTGCAAGAGTGTATTCCAAAAATCCCCACAGAACCAGTTGCAAGGCCATCTAGGGCTTCTTCTACGGCGGCGCGGTGTCAAAGCCTTGTGCCGCCGAAGGTGTCGGTGGTTCCAACCCTAGATTTGGATGATTCCTCTCTACTTAGGGTTGCCGTCGTTAACGATCGATTGGAGGAGGCTACGCCTGCTAGTGTGCTCCCAAAATTGAATGTGACTTCGCCGGTTATGAAAGTGACGCCCAACAGTTTAGCTCCTCTTGTTCAATCGGAGGTGTCCCCAAACTTCTATGCCCCAAACTCCCCTACTGGCCAATGTGCGCCGACGACGTTAAATGCGCTTTTTCGAGAAGCGAGTAAGGAACCCCTAATTTTTGCTATTATGAGGTTTAGAGTTTTTTGAGGAGCCGAGCTTCAGCAGGATTTAATGATTCTTTGACAGGATTTATGAGGAGTGTTCGGGTGATTATTGATGGTGTTACCTCAGGACTATTGGTTTAGGGATTATCTTTGGTATGGACTTATTTCATCACTTCAGCAGGGGTTATCTTGACTTTATCATTTTCTCCCTTTGAGTTGGGGAGTGTGACAATATCTGAGAGGCTGAGTTCACCTTGGTTGAGTTTTGGGGTTTGCTCTTCTCCTTAGGTAGTTCATTCTGAAGAGCCTTTTGGGTTTGGATGTCCAGTTCTACCTGTTAGATATCTTATTTTCTCTTGTTCTTGTCTGAATTTTGGAGCCGATTTCCTTTGCGAGAACCAATCTTCAGCAGGGATTAGGAGTTTTTAGCTTTTAGCAGGTTTTTCTAGTTCTATCATTTGTTTATATAATGATGCTTTCCTATCCATGCTGGTTGTGCATGGGTTTTTTGCTTTATTAGGATGTTTCCCCTGCTGATGAGCGGGGGTTGGGTGTATTTGTAGTTGCTTTTGTTAGGTCTTGGTTGTTAGGAGGTCTCCTCCTACATGTTAGGTGAGTTGCGTAAGTTGTTGTTAGTTTTCTTGGATTCATGCACATTTTTCTTTTCTTTTATGTTACAATTAATTACCAAAAAAAAAACACAACTCCTTGGGAGAGAGGTAGCAACAAAGGTCTTACGGGAAAAAGAAACACTCTGAGATGAAAAACAAATCTCAAACCTTAAGCTAGAACCCGAACAAGAACCAGAGAGAAAATAAACCTAAACTAACATAGGTTCCAAAGAGAGATCAGAAACCCAGGCAGAGCCATGAGAGAAAAACAAACCTAAACAAAATTGAGGATGCTAAACAAACAATCTGGGTAAAGCCCCAGGAGAGAAAAAGCTATCCTAAACCAAAAAAAAGTCTAAAGCCAAAATCAGGGGAAAAGATGGAGATCTTAATACAGATAACGATTAACCCTAAATTAAACAACTAAACAAAGTCTTAAACAAATACAAACAAAACACCCAATTAGACACGGAGATTGACAAGTTGTGTGCGAAATGTGTGTGCGAAATGTGGTGAGATTGCAGGTGCAAAATACATTTCGTGCTAGGGCTACCGCGATACCCTGTTGATGGAGACGAGTATAGGGGAGTCTTCCCCCAAACCAGGTAGTGGCAATGGAGTGGATATCCCAGCTCCAGTTCGCGTCGCACGAACCAGGGTTCCCTCTTCCCTCTGTAAGCCGGCAAAACTCAGGGAGGGTTTCTAAGAGGTGATTTCGGGTCAGATTGAGGGCTCTTCGTGCATTTTTGCGCCGAACTCCCCTAGTGAACGGCCTTCGACGAAACTGAATCAGATTGTTTCGGAGGCAAGTGTATTGAGCAAGATCCAGGAGGCTCAAGTTCATTTTGAACAGACGCTGGAGACAGAAATTGCTCGCTCTAAATCTAGGGTAAGCCCAATTAGAGAGGAGGTCTTTGAGGACCTTCGAACTCGGCTTACGTTGCTGCGCGAGACGAACACTTTAAAGTTGTCAGGTATTGCAGATTTGAACAATGGTATTTCTATTGTACCAAACATTGGGGAAGTGGAGGGGAATGACGGTGAGGGTGTTATTGAGGCTTTTACGCGTGAGCGTCCTCTTGAGGAGACCAGTTCTGGGACTGCTACTTCGCTTGGCAGTATGGTTCCGGCTCCTAGGGCACCTAGCTTCAATCATCTTCAGTCCAGAGGCAGGGGAGGCGGGCATTTCCCGAAAAGGGGTGGCGCTCGATTTGGTAATAACCATGTACAGGTACCAAGAGCCCATCAGGGGGTTGCGTATGGTGTTGGGACTGCCAGGCCGTGGGCTCCAGTGGCTGCTCAAAACAATTCAGTAGAGGTGAAAGGAAGTGTTGAGACTACTGAAAACGTAGGCAAGATGTTAGACGAATTGTCCCCTCCAAAATCTTGGGCCTCCTTGCTTATGAATCGAAGTGTATCCAGTTCTAATCTCGAATTCGTGCAATCTAAGGACCCAAACCACCCTGAGGTTATTGAGATTGTCGGCGATTTGGTTGACGACAAGTCTTGAGAACCTTGCTTAGTGGGTTACTTCTTAGATATAGACCTAGCTTTTGGTTTGGTTAGAGCCACAGCTAGGGTGTTGGGGAGGGGACAAGAGGGTTTGGTTGATGTATATGGTACTGATAAAGGTTTCTATATTTTAAAATTATGTAGTATAGAAGCTATGGAGAAGATCTTAGATAAGAGGCCTTGGAATTTCTCAAGTAGGCTCTTGATTTTGCGTTGTTGGAAAAAGAGGCTCAAGCTTGCTAAATAGGCTCTTTATAATATTTCTATTTGGGTAAAGTTCTGTGAGTTACCCCTGGAATTTTGGAATACTGCATGTCTGAGTAGAATTGCTAGTGCCGTTGGTATTCCTCTCTATCTGGATAAGGCCACAAATACGAAGCAGCGCATCTCTTATGCGCGGGTTTGTGTTGAAATTGAAGCGACTAAGTCTTGGCCGCATTCAATTTTGGTTCAATGTGAAGGAGATACTGTGGAAGTTAGTGTTGAGTACCAAGGTCTTCCCTTGGTTTGTTTCTCATTGTAAAGCCTTCGGTCATGATATTAGTCGCTGCCAGAATAAGCCCGTGGAGCGTCACAATGAATGGACTCGAGTCGGTCGTGGAAAAGAGGTCGCCAGAGCAGGTGGTAGGTCTAATAATTTGAAGGAGGACAACACATGGGTGGTTGAGGACATTCAAAGATGCCAAAACACTCCAGTGGAGCAGCAAACAGATTGGATTCGAGTTAGTCGTGGAAAGGAGGTCACCGGTGTTAGTGGCAGGCCTGGTAGCCCTTCCCTCCCCCTCTGGTGCAGTTGCAGTGAACACGAGGAAGGTATGTGAGCCGAGAGTTGACACAATATAGTGAGCAAAGACGAGATTAAGCTAAAGGAGGATAATATAGAGGTTAGCATAGATGTGGCTAAAAGGGTAGACGAGGTGGGTGGTATGCCGGTCGTACTTGCAACTCTTTCCTCAACGGTGGATGCAAGAGATAGTGAAGCAACAGACTTGTGGTCCTCGATTGATGGTAAGCACGAAGTTACTTCTTCAACCTCTAAACAAAAGGCAGGGAATAAGTCTAGTGGTAAGCAAAAGAAAAAATGGTCTTTTAACCTGCGGCATATTGTCTTGTAGTGTTTTCTGTTAGTGGGCTAACTGGTTGTAAGGCCTGGTACATGCCCTTTGTATTCGTGTAATCGTGCATTTTCTTTCTTTTATACAAATTAATTACCCAAACAAAAAACACCCAATTAAAGAAAAACACATAATTCTACAGGTTTAACACCTAGTAGGGGGTTCTAAACTACTATATGCAGAAAAGGCTAGTTTAGTCGATCCACTGAGTACCTTCTGAATAGGGTCAAGAATATACCTCCAATGCCAGGTGTGGTGCAAGGTATGGTGAAATGGTACGCAATAACCATTTTTACCGCACCTATCAGAGTGTGCAGTCAAAAGGTTAGCTTGCATCCCTAACATAGTCACGAGATAGTAAACAGACTGGGGTATCGGGTAGGTTAAGCGGTGGCTGAGAATAATGCGCAATTGCATGAGAGAATGCAAATGAGAAAGTACAATTAAGAACTAATAATGTTTTCAAGTTTAGTTCTCTTATTTGATTTTGTAAACCAGTCTCCAGCGGTACGACTGTAACACAGAGTTTTAGTAGGCATGTCTTGGTTAAGAACCAATAATGTTGAAAATATTTTAACACCTTAAAAATCAAAAGATTTTGAAAACCCTTTTAAATAAAAAATGGAGTCGCCACTTGATTTTTTAAAAAAACTAAGAAAAACAAAAAGAAACCACTGATCTTGAAAATGTTTATAGCCAGAGAAAATATGAGTTCGAGGGCTAAGATATAAATTGAAAAAGGTATTAGGCACCACGTTCGTCCAACCGTGAGGTTGGCCTCTACTAATCATCATTGGTTCTTAATTATATTTCTTAAATGCATGCAAATATAGAAAATAGAGATAAAGAGAATAATCGAAATTAAATAATGAAAATAGCATAAGATAGGTATATACAATACAAAACAAAAACATAAAAGAAATTCTAAATCCTAAGGCATGTAAAATCTATACTAAAGGATACATGGTGAAAACCGCATGCGATGATCAAAAAATGAAATCATTTAAACTAAACTAACAAGACCTAATCGTATTAAAATTACACTAAGGATGCATAGTAAGCAAAACATGAGTGTGAACAAAGAATGAGTAATCCTAAAGGTGTTTGAACCTCAATTATGCTGAATTACCCTTCAAGCTGCATACTAGACAACTTAGATTATCAATAGAATACTGTAAAAAAAAAATCAAGTTACTGGAAATGAAAAAAGGTTGCGCTCGTAACATATAAATGTTGTGGTCGTAAAGAAATTGGGGGAAAGGTATACGGGCGCAACATTGATTATTGCGACCGTACTAATAGAGGTGCCATAATGTTGCGTCTGCAATATTGATTGTTATGACCGTAGGGACTGTAGGTACTATTTTGACGAATTTTAAAGGATAGTGTGTTGGGTGCAAGCATGGAATGTGTTTAAGGTGTAAATCAAAATCTGATTAAGGCTATCTTAATTGAAATCACAACAAAAAGTATGGGTAATTCAATGTCAACTAAATTCTTAGGATTAAGCATGCTCACAATTCGACTAATCAAAATTGACAATTAAACATGTGAATGAAGTAATTAAGGCAATTATACCTTGTGATAGCAAATGAAGAGAAAAGTAAGCAAATCAGAAATTGAGATATAAGAAGTTAACCCGACCACTCCACGGGGGTAGAAAGTGTGAAAAGAGAAGTCTTGGGGTTCTAACAAAAGTACCTAAAATACGACAATTCGGGTGTGCCCTCAAGTCGTAGAGATCAAGGCTCGTCTATCCAAACCTTAGAAAATGCTTTAATTCCAGTACTTGGGCAATAGGAATGTATAGAATATCATAATGTGGGTCGGGAATGCGACATAATATAGGTGTACTTGA
Organism: Heliamphora exappendiculata; assembly: GCA_034768845.1. Classification (NCBI taxonomy): domain Eukaryota; kingdom Viridiplantae; phylum Streptophyta; class Magnoliopsida; order Ericales; family Sarraceniaceae; genus Heliamphora; species Heliamphora exappendiculata. Next base: position 5,943 of record JAOTRH010060894.1, read on the forward strand.
ATTGTCCTCCTAAAAATTCTACCGAAGGTACGTTTATATAGAAAATGCTAGCCAATGAGGTGTTGACACATCTTAGGCTCAGAATATGCTCAAAAAGATTGCCGTCGCCACCTTTGAAGGTTGTGACCGCGAGGTTTGTTGTTGCGACCGTGCAGTTTTTTAACGTTTCTAAGAGATTCATATTGTGGTCACTACTTCCAAGGGAACGGTCACAATGTTAAAAGGTTGCGATCTTAACAACTTGGGCTAGTGAACAACTAGGTCGCATGGTTCAAAGGTTGCGGCCTCAAGGTTTAAGAGTTGTGATTATGTGGTTTGGTTTCACGTTGACTGGCTATGAATCACTTTTCGGCGATCGTTCAGAGGCATCATTCCACTTGGTTTTCATCATCGGATACACTCGAATAAGCCTAAGATTCGGCGGGGTTAAATCAGAGTGTCTTTAGTACCAATGATGGAGTGATCCTTAGGTTTTAGGACTAAAGTCCAAACTTTATTTCTGTCAAATTGGTTTAGCTCTTCTTTTATAGCCAAGATCTAAAAATTATCGTTTTTAGTTTTCTCAAAATGTTTTGGTTTAGTTTATGAAAGAAATGCTAAATTATTACAAATATTATGTAGAGAAGATTTAGTTTTAATACATTGAGATGGATCACCAATGATCAAGTTTTTTGAATGACCATGAGCATACCTCAATTCTTTAAGCAAATCTAAATTTTCTTGATTTGAGGAGCCTACAGCCTGTTGGTTTTCAATTTGCTGCACATTTGTAGTTTCATCATGATTTGGCTCTTCTTAGTCTTTAATGAAGATGTCTTCAACACCTTACTCTATGTCAACCAAGTTATTTTCACAAAATTTCTTGAAAAAAGCGAGGTTAGCTTCATCAAAGTCAACATGAATAGACTTTTCAAAAATTAAGGTTCTTTTGTTAAAAATTCTATATGCTTTACTAGATATAGAATAGCCTAAGAAAATACATTCATCAGATTTAGCATCAAACTTGTTCAAAAGTTCTTTGTTATTGTTTAAAACAAAACATTTGCACCTAAAGGCACAAAAATAACTAATGTTTGGTTTTCTTCCATTCCATAGCTTGTTGGAGATAAACTGCCAAGATCATTGATTTGAATAAGATTTTTTTATACAAAAAATACTGGACGAGCAATCGCCGAAACAGGCTCAGTTTTAAATATTTTGATGTCGAACGATCAAATTAAAATCCGTACTTCTAAAGTTAAATTCGGGATTATACCTTTCGAAATCTGGTAGAATGATTTCAGTTACTACAACAACCACGAGTTTGTAAACACCAAGTTGAAGCTCCGATCCAAGCCTTTTATTGTATTCCTGAATGTGAGTCACGAATGTAGGATGGGCCATGATCTATCGTGATCTTGAATCTGCTAATCCAGCTTCTTAGGATTTACGTAAAAACCCTAATTCACAATGTGTGGAATGTAATGTAGGCTAGGGTTAGTATAACTACATATGTATAGGGCTACAACAGGGACCTATAGAGTAAATATAACTTGGGCTTCTAATGTAATTATGAAAACTCGCTTGCCCTTGAGGCAATTTCAGAAAAACATAAATTACAATTCATATAATTAAAGAATCGTAATTGCACTCCCAGCCACATTCTCAAAACCAATTATTCGAGCTCCTGTTATTAAATGCTTAAGTTATCTCCCCACGTTAGTATTCTCAATACCCACTAATTAAACTTAATTACTGACAATTTATTTTAATCGATATCTTTAAAAATTAATAAGTCATCCCGCTTAACTTATTTGACGGTCGAATAATTAAATTTATCTGTAGGTTTTGGTCCGGTCAAAATTTATAAGTTTTCTTAAGGAGGTATCGTCAATCCCGAATAATCAGGACGTGTATTCTATTAATAATTAATATTCACTATATAATTAATACCGCTTTTGATTTCACCGGGACTGTTGACCCATAAAAGATCGTATCCTATAATGAATCAAAATAATAAATATTAAATATGCTCAAATAATAATTATTTCGGGACTAATAGCACAAGCACTCATAATAACCTTGGGGTGTGAATTAATTTATATAGTTAGTATGAAATTAATTACCCCAACGTAATCTTGTTCAATACACACAAAGTGTACTAATATAGCGAGTCGGAACAATAGACGATATTATTATCTGTTTTTCGTAAGCTAGACAGGTCTACTAAAACTCTGCACTACAGTCATACCGATGGTTTATCCAATTTTATCTAAATTGTGAATTAAAACTTATATTCTGTAAAAATCTACAATCTGATCTTTTGTGTGTAAGCTGTACTCTACACACCAGATTAAATATTGTATAGAATATATGACATCCATGCATAACATTTAAAGAAATGATATTACATATATTTCTTATTAAGATTCTCATAAAATGAAAAAATAATTTTATTAAAGAATAAAATTAAATACTAAAATCAACAAAATTCATGATTTTTAGTATATAATCCTGACATAGATCATATGGAGTTTTCTTACGAGAAACTCGAATCATAGTTCTGTTTACGATATAACAAGCTGTATTGACAGTCTCGACTCAGAAGTATTTTGATAAATTATTTTCATAGAGCATGGTTCTAGCCATGTCTTTTAAAGTTCAATTCTTTCTCTCAACAACACCATTTTGTTGAGAGATTTTAGGAGTAGAGAAATTATGGTCTATATCACTTTCATCTCAAAACTTTTTCAAAATTCTTGTTTTCATATTCTCTACCATGATCACTTCTGATACTTGTGATTTAAAAATCTTTTTCATTTTGAAATTTTTGATACAGTTTTGAGAAAGCAGCAAAAGCTTCATCTTTATGAGCTAAGAATAGCACCTAAGTGTATCTAGAGAAAAAATCAACAACAACAAATACATATTTCTTGCCACCAAGGCTAAAAGTTCTTATTGGACCAAATAAGCTCAGGTGCAACAGTTGTAAAGGCCTAGAAGTAGAAATCACTATTTTAGATTGAAAAGAACTTCTAACTTATTTGCCTTGTTAACATACATAACAAACTTTGTCTTTTTCAAATTTGATTTGTGGCAAACCAATTACCAACTCTTTTTGCAAAAGTTTTAAAATCAAATTCATGTGAGCATGTCCAAACCTTTTATGCCACAACCAACTGTTATTACTCAAGGAAGCTAAGCACTTTGTGTTATTTTTGGATAGGTCATTGAGATTGAAAGTGTAAACATTTTTATGCCTATATGTTATGGTTGGTATACTAAAAATTATATTTTTAGTATTTAATTTTATTTTAATAAAATTAATTTTTGATTTTATGAGAATCTTTATGAGCAATGTATATGTATCATTTATTTAATGTTATGCATGGATGTCCGATATTCTGTATAGTATTTAATCTGGTGTGTAGAGTTCGGCTTACACGTAGAAGATCAGATTTTAGATTCTTGCAGAGTATAAGTTTTATATTCACAGTTTAGATGAAAATAGAGATACTATCGGTACGACTGTAACACAGAGTTTAGTAGGCTTGTCTTGATTACAGAGAACAGATAATAGCGTCGTCTATTGTTTCGACTCTCTGTGTTAGTACACTTTATGTGCATTGAACGGGACATTTGGTGTAATTAATTTTATACTGCTTATATAAATTAATTCGCACTTCAAGGTTATTATGAATAGTGTTTATCCTATTAATCCTAAAATAATTATTGATTTGCATATATTTAATATTTGTTATTTTGATTTATTAGAGAGTGCGATCTTATATAGATCTATATTCCTAGTAAGTTGGATAGCAGTATTATTTATATGGGGAATATTAATTATTGATGGAATTCACGTCCCGAAAAATTGAGATTGACGATACCCCCTTAAGGAAGCTTATAAATTTGATCGGGCTAAACTCTGTAGGTGGATTTGATTATTTAGCGATCAAATAAGTTAAGTTGAAGGGCTTAAGGAATATCAAGATATCGATTAAATTAAATTGTTAGTAATTAAATTTAATTGGAAGGTATCAAAAATCTTAACATGGAGAGAAATTGTAAGTATTTAATAACATGAGCTCAATGCAAGATGGTCTTGAGATTATGGGTCAAAGTGCAATTATAATTCTTTAGTGGTGTGAACTGTAATTCAGTATTTTATAAAAATTACAGAAATCGCTACTGTTTTTTCATAATTGTAGAAACCGCTATGAGGTTTGCTTAGTTGCGAAAATCGTTGATACGTGTTTGTGTTCCACTGAAAGTCTTACTCATAATTACTCTCCAGGTCTCTACTATAACTCTATAAATATGCGGGTAAGCTGAACCAATTTTCATAACTTATCTTTAAGACTAAAGCTGTCTAGGTTCTGTCGGTCCAAGTTCTCGGAGGATTATAATCCACAATATATCCGGAATCACATAAGGGAATATAGTAGAAGATCTGATAGGAGCTTCAACTTGGATTCAAATCATAGTTGAAGATTCGACTGGTAAAATTGTATTTTTGTAAATTAACTTCGGATGCACGGGTATTATTTTGATTGTTTGTCATCAAAAGTTTTATCTGGAGCCCGTTTTGGCGTTTGCCCATCTAGTTAATTTTTTAGATAATCGTTTATAAAAATAAAGATCTTGACAGTTTTACCTCAAACAATTGGTATTAGAACCGTTTTATTTTTTGTTTACAATTATCGGGGTCGGGTAGATTTAGAACTGTGCTAACAATTGTTTTGCAGGTGTTCTAATTCCAGTTTTATGATCGTAATATATTATTCATATTTGATTGAATGGTGTGAATGATGATAATTTTTTTAATTATGGGAGTTGACCGTGATAGATCGAATGTGAGCTTTTGGGACATAGGATCAATATAATAGCGGATTTTTATTTCTAAAATATCTGTTTAGATTATTTAAGAATGAATTGAACATATCCAAAAATAGATATTTTTAAAATATCTGTTTAGATTATTTAAACAATTTTTTGGTGCGTTTTTTGGCAGTATTTATGAATAAAAAATAGTATAAAAAACAAGTCAAAATAGCGAGAAAAAAATTACCAAAATAGCCCAATTTTTGGCGTCGGTTCGGTAGTGATTTTTATGATATTTTAGGTCATTTTTGAGACTTTTTTGGAGTAATTTTTAAATATAAAATACTAGTAAAACATACCTCAAATACTATCAAAATCAGAAAACAACTGGGCTAAAATCACAACCCAAACAGGCAGCAAACAAGCCAGCAGCAGCAGTGGCTTCCAGGTAGTTTTTCGGGCAGTTTTCGAGCAGAGTTTTTGACAAAAAAATTCTATTATTCAAGAGCTTTCTAACGATATAAATTACGTCAAAATGGAGTTCGGGAAGAGGTCAAAAAACTTTCGAAAAGTTGGCAGTTACAGGCGGCGGCACAAGAGTGGCGGCTGTCTGTTCCAAGAGCTTTTCTGGCATTTTTTATCCTACTTTTTAGCAGAACATTTTATAGAAAAATAGTACTTTTTGAGATCTTTCCTTCGGTATAAAGTACGTCGAAAACATAGTTCAGAAAGAGGTTAAAAAAGTCTCGGGAAGTTGGCGGCGTAGTGCTGTTGTGGCTAACAGTGTTTTTTGTGGTTCGGGCAATTTTGTCGGCTATTTTTTGGACAGTTTTCCAGCAGATTTCTTGACAAAAAATTTTATATTTCGAGTGCTTTCCAACGGTATAAAACTTATCGAAAACGGAGTTCGAATGAGACGGCGACAACGGCGGCGCTAGTGGTTGCTGGTGGTGGCCGGCGATTTCTCTCTCTCAGGGCTATTTTGTATTGATTTTCTAATAGATACGGGATTGATTTGATATATATATTGATATATCAGATAGTATCAAGAAAGCCTGATGCAATCAGAATACATGAATCAGAGATAAAAGAGGATTATTACAGCTTATCCTCTTCGAGAGACTGAAATGCTTCACCGTTTTACTTGGATTATAAAATTGGCACATATGCATATCATGTTTATATATATATGAACTGCGTGGATGATTGCATATCTATTTTATTTATCATGTTAATTTAATTAATTCAAAAAATTGATTTTAATTAAAATATTTTGTAATGAAAAATAAAATTAAAAAATTTTAATTAAATAAAAAAACGTTAGATATTTTCTTTTATTTTATAAAATATCACTTTTAAAATGATTTTCTTAAAATCGGATATCTTGAAAAAATATGGAAATTAATTCTGAATTTTTAATTAATTAAATAAAAAATTATTTAATCAAAATAAATTATTATTTTTCAAAAAATACGGGATGAAAAATAAAATAAATGAATGACTTTAATTATTACCTTAGTTGAAAAGTCGAAGAAAAAACTGTGTATTTATTATATTTTTTTGTTACGCATTTAAACACGAAAAGATGGTTTGGCAAATTAAAATATTTGGAATCGTGTACATGGAAAGATATTTGATTCTTTCAGATCATGTGATTTTCGAAATTAATAAATTTATTTTAATTAAACGAATTTTTATAACCCAAAAAAAATATTTTAAAAATCTAAGTGGGTGAGAAAATTTATTCACAGAAAAATTTCGTGGTCTCCATCACCAGTTTGTAGGCGATGCAATTAAATCTTGCGTATTGACAGTAGGGCATTCCTCTCTATCGAACAGATTAATTGCGGTATCATCAGTATAAATCTTCTTTATGGATAAGTTTAGAAAATTGTTAGTGTGGATGACTTCTTCATCTGAAGGGTTTATTGCGAAGCGATTGATTTGGGATTAGGTAATGGTTAACACTTATCTGTATATAATAACATTCTCTCTATTTGAGTCATTGCTATTATATATTGTACCGAAACTATGCCAACTATTTATTTTTACTTTGTAAGATCAGTTGCTTAGATAGTAAAATTAAAAAGAATTGGTCTGTTTGGTCTTATGAAGGATAGTAGACGTTCTCCCAATGAGGCATGCTATTATTAGGTTACCAGGCTGCTGACGAATTAATTTTAAAATATTAGAGAAAATCAAATTAAACTAAATTCAAAATTTTTCTTATCATAAGTAACGGTATTTTAATTATATAATTCTCAGGATTAAAATGTGTTTCAATCCACTCGCTTTAATACTTAAAGAAAACAAACTAACGGGGCCAAATTTTGTTAATCGAAAAAGAAACTTGGATATAATTTTGACTACCAACGGTATTCTTTCAATATCAGGAAATGTGTTTATTTCTGAAAAAGGTTCATCCCCTGGGCCGAAATGCATGAAGAAGAAAAAGATTTAAAAATAGGGATACACGGTTTCTAGGGTAGTTAGTGAGCAATAGACTGGAGTGAAAAAGCAGAAAGGTCGATGTTTTCACTGCAATCAGATACGACACTGGAAAAAGTTATGTCTAGTATTCCTCAGAAGGTAGAACAAATAGGGTAATTTCTGTTCACTGGTTGTGAAATATGTTTAGCAGTGTTATCTACCAGTATTTGGTATGTAGATACGGGAGCCACTAATCATGTCTGTAATTCGTTACAGGGGTTCCAGAAAATCCTACAACTTAGTGATGCGGAGAATTACCTGCATATGAGCAATAATACAAAATGAATAATAGTAGCAGTAGGAGATGTCATTCTCAATTTTGGTAGAGCTCGAATTTTAATATTGATAGATTGTCTTTATGTACCTGCCATTAGAATAAACTTAGTTTTCATTTCTCGAGTGGCTAAAAATGGATGTTTAGTTTATTTTAATAATTCTGTGGTTATTATGGATAATAAACAGGTTATCTATTTTGGTACATTGGTGAATGATCTTTATGATATTACTCTAATCTCTCCTACACTACGACTAACAGAAATGAATAACACATTTATACTACCATATAAGAGAAAGTTTCATTCTTTAATGAACCAAACATTTCTTTGGCACTTACGCTTGGGTCGTATTAATCTAAAAAGAATAAATAGACTGGTAGCAGATAGACATTCGAGTTCATTAGAAGTGAAGGCACTTCCAGTATGTGAATCTTGCTTAGATGGTAAAATGACCAAGAGGCCTCTTTCGGCCAAAGGCTATAGAGCTAAAGAACTGTTGGAGCTAGTTCATTCTGATGTGTGGGGTCCTTTGACAATCTGAGCTTGAGGTGGCTTTGAGTACTTCGTCAATTTCATTGATGATCACTTAAGGTTTGGATACATTTACCTGATGCATCGTAAGTTTGAATATTTTGAGAAATTCAATGAATTCAAGGCGGATGCGAAGAAGTGTCTCTGTAAAAGTATTAAATCACTACGATCCGATCGTGGTGGGGAATACCTCTTTGGAGAGTTTAAAAACTACTTGTTATTAGAGAGGATTACATCCCAATTGACTGCACCTGACACTCTACTGCAGAATGTTGTAGCAGAAAGAAGGAATATGACTCTTTTGGAGATGGTAAGGTCCATAATGAGTTATTCAGGTTTAACCGATTTATTTTGGGAACTCGATTTAGAGACAGCGGCTTACATTCTAAACATAGTACCTTTTAAGTCAGTACCTTCTACTCCCACATAATTGTGGATCGGGCGTAAGCTTAGTCTAAAACACATTCGGATTTAGAGGTATCCAGCACATGTGCTAAAAGGGAACGCGGGTAAGTTAAAATCGAGAATAGAAGTCTATTTCTTTGTGGGGTATCCCAAGGGAACTAAGGGTGATCTTTTTTATAATCCTAAGGATCAGAAGGTCATTGTTAGCACCAATGCCCGATTATTAGAAGATGATTATATTATGGATCACAGACCCAAAAGCAATATTCATCTAAAATAACTGAGAGAAAATACCAGTAGAACGGAATAACAAGTCACTGATGTTCCATTATCTCGTAATAGTGGGAGGATTATCAGGATAGGTGCAAATCAAGAACATGGTGCTGTTGTACAAGGGTCAGATTCTACACAACGTGTTACTGCTAGTACACAGACACAGGTAGTGCCTCGTCATACTGGGAGGGTTGTTCATCAACTTAATCGGTATATGTTCTTGGGAGAGTCTTTTGACAAGATCTCAACAGAACTAGATACCAAACCTTATAACTACAATGAAATACTTCAGGACAAAGATGTAGATCTTTGGCAAATGGCTATGAATTCAGAGATAGAATCTATGCATTTTAATCAGATTTGAAAACTTGTAGAACCACTGAAAGGGATAAAATCCATTAGATGCAAGTGGATCTACAAGAGAACGAGAAGAGCATACGAGAAGGTTGAAACCTTCAAAGCTAGACTTTCTACTAAAGGGTTCACTCAGAAAGAAGGGATCGATTATGAGGAAACTTTTTCGCCGGTAGCTATGCTTAAATCTATCTGGATTCTCTTATCCATTACTACTCATTTCGATTACAAAATCTAAAAAATGGATGTCAAGACAGCTTTCCTTAGCGAAAGTCTTGATGAGTGTATCCATATGTTACAACTTGACGGGTTCATTGCAAAGGGCCAGGAACACATATTGTGTAAGCTTAAGAGATCCATTTATGGACTGAAGTAGGCATTGAGGTCTTGGAACACTCAATTTGATCAAGCCATCAAGTCTTATGATTTTGATTAGAGTCTGGATTAGTCCTGTGTGTACAAGAAGTGTAACAGAAGCGTGGTGATTTTCTTAGTACTTTATGTAGATGATATCTTGCTCATAAAAAATGATGTAGGGGCATTATCTATGGTTAAAGTATGGTTATCTGGGCAATTCGATATGAACAACTTGAGAGAAGCCAGTCACATTCTTAGGATCATGCTCGTGCGAGATGATAAAGAAAAGATGTTGGGCTTATCACAGGCATAGTATATCGATGATATCCTTGCTCGTTTTAGCATGTAGGATTTCAAGAAATGATATCTCCCTTTTAGATATGGAATCACTCTATTCAAAGATCAATGACCTTAGACACCTGATGAGATAGAGAAGATGAAGGCGGTTCCTTATGCTTCGACAGTAAGAAACCTCATGTATGCTATGCTTTGTACTAGACCCGACATTTTCTTTGCCGTTAGCATGGTTAGCAGATATCAGTTTAACCCAGGGTAGGAGTATTGGACTGCAGTAAAGAATATAATCAAGTACCTAAAAAGGACTAAAGATTATATGTTGGTTCACCAGGTAGACAGTCTAGTATCTTTGGGGTACACAGACTCGGATTTTTAGTCTGACAGGGATTTCCATAAGTTTATATCAGGATATGTGTTTATCTTAGGAGGTTGAGCTATAAGTTAGAGGAGTATCAAACAGTCCTGCATTGCTGATTCCACCATGGAGGCCGAGTATGTGGCAGCTTCTGAAGCAGCAAAGGAGGCTATTTGGCTCAAGAACTTCTTGATGGATCTAGAGGTGGTACCTTTAGTTCAGTCGGTTATTACACTTTACTGTGACAATAGTAGAGCGTTCGTAAACTCGAAGAAACCAAGAATCCATAAGAAAGGAAAACACATTGAGTATAAGTATCACCTGATACAAGAAATTGTACAGAGAGGTGATGTTGCTGTGACCAAGATTGCATCAGGAGATAATCTTGTAGATCCTTTACTGGCTACGACTTTTGATAGTCATGTAGAGGGCATGGGATTCAGATGTATAGCAGTATGGTTTTGAGTTTAAGTGGGAGATTGTTAGGGTTGGTATACTGAAAACTATATTTTTAGTATTTAATTTTATTTTAATAAAATTAATTTTCTATTTTATGAGAATCTTTATAAGCAATGTATGTGTATCATTTCTTTAATGTTATGCATGGATATCCAATATTCTATATAGTATTTAATCTGTTGTGTAGAGTATGACTTGCACACAGAAGATCAGATTTTAAGTTATTACAGAATATAAATTTTATGTTCACACTTTGTATCTATTGAATGGGACATTTGGTGTAATTAATTTTATACTGACTATATAAATTAATTCATACCCAAAAGTTTTTATGAATAGTGCTTATCATCTTAATCCTGAAATAATTATTGATTTTCATATATTTAATATTTATTATTTTGATTTATTAAATGGGTCTATATTCCTGGTGAGTTAGAGAGCGGTATTATTTATATGGTGAATGTGACAACCTGGTACGTGTTTATTTTATTAATCTTCGCTTTAATTAAGTATTGTGGTATGACACAAGTTAGACTATGAGTTTTAATTGTTTGAGCGTTCGTGAATAAATTGGTGAGTTGTGGAATAGTTTTAAAGGATCTAAATTAACAATAAATTTTGATAATTTACTAATGGGATAAGTTGAATTGAGATAGTAAAAATGAGGCTGGAGATTGGGTTTCAATTTAAAAGAGTTTGTTAAATTTTTGATTCAGGGATCACCGCTCGAGCGGTGAAGGCCCGCTCGAGCAGGCTATCGGGTTAAATTTAAAATGTTCTCGAGCCTTGGAGAAATTAGGGGTTATATTTTTATATATAAAACCCACGTGAGAGAAAAACAAAAATCCCACTTTCTCTTCTTCTTTTCTCTCTTCTCTCTCTCTCTCTCTCTCTCTTCATGAAGAAGCTCAACCAAACCATGAAACCCTAGTTTTCTATCACCCAAATTGAAGATGAAGACAAGATGAGGAGATATCTAAGGTGAAGATTTAGCTTGGGAACAAGGAGATTGAAGATAAAGTCTTGGGAGAGCAAGAAAACCTAACTTCCAAACCCTAGGAGAGAGATTTGAAGAAATCACAAGCTTTCAAGCAATTTCGAGATAGGATTTAGATTTTCTCACATGTCTTGCATAGATTTGAGTTGATATTTTGTATATATGAGTAAAGATTAGGTCAATTGCATGCTTAATGATCATATTGCTAAGTTTGTGTGTGGGTTTGGTTATTATTCTTACAAGAATGGAGGTTTTGGGAAGTGATTGCCCATGAAATTGATGATTTGAGATATCAAAAAAGAGTTTTGAGACTTGAATCTAATGTTTTGGTTTAAAATTAAAGATTTGTGGCAGTTTTAATAAGGGTTATGTGTTTAGGGGTTGGAATCTCAAAACAAGTGCAAATCTGGGTTTCTCTTGGGTGCCAGCGCGCTCGAGCGGAGCCCTGTCCGCTCGAGCGCTCACATGGCAGAGAGTTGGGCGCTTGAGCGCCCGATGCCTGCTCGAGCGGACTGACTACGCAGGGCCAAATTTTTTTGATCATATCTCCCTCATTCGACTTCGAATTGGGTCGTTCTTGTACTCAAATCGAAGTACCGGAAGTCCTCTTTCCAACAAGACTACTCTCACAAAAAAATTCGTTTTGTAGAAAAAGTTATGATCAAAATAGTGAGGGTATGTCAAAATTTCAAAACCAATTTTTACCCATTTTTAGTCGAATGTTTTGGAAAAATATATTTTCATTCATGTTGGCCCTTTTTACTAAATTCCTAGTCCCTTGAGCTTGTGGCACATATATAGATATATCTAAACTGAGTTGGGATGCGTGCATTAGACTTGTTGATTGAGTCTACTTTACACTAAACGTCATTTCAAATTGATATATGTATATGTGTACTTGATGGGTGTATTCTTTTTTAAATTGAGGTGATCCTCTTGAAATCAACCTTGTGTTATGGGTATGTAATAATATTGTGATATATGAGAACTTGGTAATACTATGATTAATGAGAAACTGTGCAACGAAAGTTGAGAAATGAGAAATTGAATACTGAAAGTTGTGATGATAACTTTGGGTTGAGAATT
>JAOTRH010060905.1:0-18624 GCA_034768845.1 Heliamphora exappendiculata
ATAATGAAAAAGTAAAGTTTATTTTCAAAAATATAATAAGACTAAAATATAAAAAAATTTATTTATTTTTTATTTTTATCTCTATTTTTATTTTAACAATTTAAATTTTAATAAATTATCAACTACTATTTTTACTTATTGTATTATCTTTAACTCTCATTAATAAAATCTTCTTAAATTTTACAAATTATTTTCAATTTATCCTCATGTTCGTCTTGCCCTGTTTCTTTTTATACTTTCTCTCCTTGTTCTCACCTAATAAAATAGGACAAAAAATTAAACCACAAGAAATTTGCAAAAACAAAAAATTATTAATTGTCCCAAGATAGGGTTATGTGGTGCTCGAAATTTTTTAGAGGCGCACATTTTATGGAAAGTCCTTGCATTTAAGAATGAACCCGCATGTTCGTGTGTATATCTCAATGCTCATAGCACCACGTGACATTGCTTTTTGTAATCCAATAACTTCTCGACAAGTTGGATTGTTTAGTTGTTAATAATTATTCTCTTTTCTTTCTTTCTTTTCTCCCCAATTAAACCAAACCTTAGAGAATTTTGCCAAATTGGCTAAACAAAAGCTCTTGAGGCTTGTGACATGAGAAAATAAGAAGACAATAAGTAAAAAAGTTAGAAGGCAAAAATCTATTTAAATAAAAAGACAATAAACTAAATTAGTCAAAAAAAATGAAAAGACTTTTTTGAGACTTACTATGCTAAAAAATAATAAATAGACTTAAAATCTCATACCTAATCAGGCTTTAATACATAGGGAAATATAGTGTTTTTGCAGGAGAAGGTTATGCTTGAGTTGTTTAAAAAGTTTTTTAAAAAAATTACTTTTTATTTTTAGTAAAATTCAGCAATTTGTACTTTTTGAATTTTTTAATTAAAAAATTCAAGAATAAAGATCTTTATTCAAAATATAAAAAATGAAAAAGAAAAAAATAATTAAAGTTCGAGTCAAAATGTGTGTTATTATTTTTTTTTCGTATTTGATAGATAACTACGTGCTAAAAAGTTTGCCGGTTTGTAATTATTATTATTATTTAATATTTTTAGCCAAAAAAGTTCATTTGAATTAAAAATAGGTGGCTTGATAAATTAAATTTTAAGATGGTATATTTAAAATTAATAAATTGGTTAAAATATTAACTTTTATATTTATTCTTTAAATTAAACATTATTATCCTTCTACATTGTTGATCATTATGATTATATATAATTAATAATTGATAATTGTAGTAAATAAGTTATTAAATATGTTATTATTGTTTTTTTAGAGTGAGATGAGAGTTTAAGTAAACTATTTTTTTAATTAGTATTTTAATTTAATTTTTTAGATTTTTTTTTTGCTTTATGCCAAATAATCTATATTTACTTTTTAGCCTTCTGACTAAAAAACTCCAAATGTTAAATTGTGAATTAGAGCCTAAGGAAACCATTATAGGTGCTCAGGTCGACTCTCAAACCCAAAATGAAAAAAGGTGAACTAAGATAAAGTCAGCTTCACATCGACAAATATCAAAAAGCCAAACATAGGTAGAAGGCTGACTATGGCTAGATCAACCCCAAATGTCTTTCCAAAGTCTAAGGGCCTACAACCCATGCATTAAAACAAGCACAACGATGCCCAACAAGTCACAAGTAAGAAAATTAAACTTTTGTGATAAAAAATGTATTCATTCATAAAAATATTTCATTCAACAAGTAGACAAGCATGAGCCAATGTTCATGAGTAAAATTTGACGTTTAAGGAAAAGAAGGACGTTAAAACAAAGGAAAGTGTAATACCATGCATTAAGGTAAAACAAGTACATGAACAATCATTTCCAAACAGGTTGCAAGTGACGAAATTGAATCTTCAAGAGAATATTATAAACCACATCCGTTATCAAATTCGCCAGTTGAATCTACTAACCACTACAGAACCAAGTTTTCATCTAAACAACATGCAAATGTTTGAAACATCAAGAAATACACCCAAAAGTTAAAGATGTGATAAATGTTTGTGACGAAATGAAGTAAAAGTAGTGAAATATTAAGAAGATGGGGAGGGAGGATGGGACTGCACTTCATCATCCACCTCCCGAGCTGACGGTGACCCAAGAGCTGAGGAAGCGTCATCTTTATCTGCTTTGATTTGAGAGAAATCCAAATCAGGGTAAAGACTGCTCGTTTGCTGACGAAAAGCCTGAAATCCACTCTTCGAGTGCTCTACGAACATGACGCTCACATCAAAGGAGTTCATGTAATCAGAGATCAACTGAGAGAATTCCTCTGAGTTCTTGAATATCTTCATAGTAGCAGCACGACCAGTAGCGACAGAAGCTTCCAAAGCCTGGCACTTGGTTTGCTGCTGCTCCAACAATTGAGATTCTAGCGTTGCTATAGTCTTTTGTTGTTTATCTATCTCGTTCGACATCTCAGCTTTCACCCTGACGAAGCCCTCTGAAATAGCCTTTGCTCTCTCAAAGTTAGCTTCAACAGCAAATAGCCTCGCTAGGTTTGTCTTCAATGTCGTTATTTCATTCTTTAGGTTTTTAATACTATGAATAGCAGCCAATAGCTTCTTCTCGTTGTTCTAATGTAAAATTTCTCTCTTCGTTAAGTGAAGGATCATGCAGAATTGTTGGGCAAAAGAAAACAATAAAAATTCCTCAATAAATGCAATGCTTCACCTTCCCTCCTAGAGTCTTTCGCAGCATCAGCACTGCGAAACAAAGACAAAGCATCAAAGGAGGGCTCCGGACCGAGAAGATACTCACTCAAGCTCTTTGGAGTAACCAGAGTGGACCAATCCCTATTCTCAAGGGATTGAACCAGCTCGATTCTAATCTTCTCCTTTTTGGAGTCAACGAGGCCTCTAGCACGACATAATGGAAGGCCCCACAAGGATATTATAAAAATTCCTCAACTAAAAACAATAACAATGAAAGGCATAATGTATGCAACACTAATCGTCTTTTGGGGGATTGTTTCACGTGAATCCTAAGGGTGGTGTAGTCCATGACCTCGCATGGTTGGAACTCCTAACCATCTCCAAAGACAAAGAAAAATCGATCCTTTCAGCCCTTGTTTGCCTAAGGCAGTCCAGTGATCAATCCACGGCGGTCACGAGCTTGGAAGCTAATGTAACTAGATAAAAGTTCTACTGGCTTATAACACCACAATAACTCTCGGAGGGACATAAAGAACTTCTAATCAGTGGCGACAGGCAACAATATCATGCAACTTATCAAGATTTTCTAGGCATTTGGGCCCAATTGCCCAAGAGAAATATCCAAAAATTGGAAGACCTCATGTGCAAAGCAAGGCAACAATATCATGCAACTTATCAACATATAATCTTGGTCAGCATAATGCGTAGCAAATACGCTCGATTACTCGAGACTAGGGGAATTTATTGATACAGTACAACTATAACTATTTTGCATAGTAGGTTCACTCTACGTGTCCAAAGGTATACAATAAAGGACCTGATGTGGTAAATTCAGGTATATTCTAACAAATCAATTCTCCCTTCTTTTTCTCTCTCTAGCTTTACTTGCTTCCTACTTTATCAAAAAATCTAACTTGACCGTCAAATGAAACTCCGCCAGAAACACTTCGACACCGCTTCTAACCATTTAATTGACATCTCAGGTGAAACCCAGGCCTTAAAGGACTATTCAAAGAATCTTGCAACATCAAAAGTTAAATTATTTTATTATTATTTTAATTTACTTTAAATATAAACTCAAATGAAGGTCCAAATTTTTTTTGGGAAAAAACAAAGATTAGGATACTTCTTTCACTTACCAAGGCCAGCCTTGATGTTTTTAGAGTTTGATCAGTAACTAACTTAAAATTTAATTTTATATTTTTTTTGTATTTTTAATTAAAAAATTAAATTAGGTTAAAAGTAGGCTATTGGCTAAACTAAGTTTTAAGTTCTCTTTTTTAAAATTTGTTGATCGAATAGAATTTTTTTTTTTTACTTTTTTGTTTAAATTAAAAAATATGACCTTTTATATATAATTAATATTAGTAGTAATATTTAAATAGGTTATTCGGCAAGGATATTATTATCTTTTAGAATGAGGCAAGTTTGAATAGAGTATTTTAAAAATTGTATTTTGATTTGATTTTTTAACTTTATAATTTTTGTTTTGCTAAACTAATTATAAAGAAATTAATTTATATTAATTTCTATAGTTTATTTTAAGTGGCAATTCATGGTATTTTTATGAGATAAGAACTCTTATCTAGATTATGATAAGTTTTATAGGAGTTTGTGTCAATCTAGAATATCTACAGGATATGTTTCTTGTTTACCTTTGAGTGGTACGTTAAAAGAGTCCTGATTCATGTTAGGGTTCATGGTACAACTAAGTAAGCCAATGGTATAAGCAACTAAAGCAAGATTGGACAGAAGAATTCGGCTATATGACCGCTCGAGCGCCCAAAGGCCCACTCGAGCGAACTCCAAAAAGTTTCAATTAGAACAAAACGTTGGCAGCCTGGGTTTTAAGGTGATCTATATACATAGGTCATTAACAAGCCGCGAATATACTTTTGATACTCAATTATTCAGAGCTCCCATGCATAATCAAAAGTGTGTTTCGTGGCCCAAACATTCAAAGATTATTCGTGACAAATCTTAGACGGTGTCCTAAATTTCGATGGAAGATTCTGCCAGAAAAGTTACTACAAGGATTCGTTGTAGTGGGAATCAAGAGGAGAACGGTGAACGAGAATTCAGCATGCAAGCTTAGGATTAGAAGATTGATGATTCAATCAAAGAGTCTGTAAGTTGTATTGTAACTGTTTGTGTTATAGTGCTTGATTCCTAGACATGGTAGTCCCGTGATTTTTTTTACCCGTAATGGGTTTTTCTACGTTAAAAATTTTACGTGTTGTGTTTACTTCTCGTTGCTTATGATTCGTGGGTGTGAATGATTAAATCGTTAAAATATCATTATCTATCAAACAAAAACGAAATCATATTTTTCAATTGGTATTAGAGCAGGTTTTTATTTTTTCAAACAAAAGTTTTTGATCCTAATCAATCACAAACATGAATTTTCCAAGAGAATGAAACTCAATCGTACTACCCCCGTTGCTAGATGGAGGAAACTATCCCTATTGAAAAGCACGTATGAGAGCGTTTCTTAAATCTATCGATCAAAGGGTTTAGATGATAGTAGTAATTGGCTATACCCCTCGGACTGTTAAATCTAGTGAAGATACTATTTTAAAACTTACTGAACAATAGGAGAAAAAAAATTTAGACGAAGCAGGCTAGAATAGCAAGGCTATCAATGCAATCTTTGGCGGTGTAACATCAAAAGAATTCAGACGTATATGTACGTGTGAAATCGCTAAAGAAGCATGTGACATCCTAACATGACACACTAGGGCACATCAACTATTAAAATCTCTAAACCTCAAAGGCTTACTACAAGTTTTGAAACTTTTCGAATTGAAGATAATAAGACCTTTGATAAATTTTATACCAAGTTGAGTGACATTATTAATTCTAGTTTTATACTTGGTGAAAAAATTCCTGAATCTCGCATCGTTCGAAAAATCTTACGATCACTACATGAACGATTCTAACCAATGTTACTGGCATTGAAGAAAGTAAGGATGCTGATTCTCTAAGAGTAAAACAGTTGGTTGGAAACCTTCAAACCTTTGAATAAACTCTACGTCAACTTAAAAATTCAAAAGTGTTGCTTTGAAATCTACAAAGGTTGATGTGGTGTCTTTTGATGATGAGATGAAATTTAACCCTGAGGTTATGGCATTTATTGTGAAAAAATTGAGAAAATTCATTTTAAATAAAAAATCTAACCTCAAGTCAAAATCTAAAAATTTTGGTGATAAATGTAACAATGTGGTTAAGTTTTAAAAGAAAAAAGCTAAAATTCAGAACCAGAATATACCGTGCTTCGAGTGTCATGGGTATGGTCACATTGCATAGAATTGTCCAAATAAAAATAAAAAAATTTTTTTTTTTTACTGTGACATGGGATAATGAAGTTGAGTCAACTAACAATGAAATTTGGTCCGAACCTGTGAATGAAGAATGTAAGTATGCTGCTTTTGCTATTTCTACTAGATCTGGTGAATCTGAGTTATCTGATCATAAATCACGTTTGCACACAGTGATTCGGGAAAAGAAGATCCAGATTCAGATTTAGAATCTGACGATGGGAATGACAAAAATTTTCAGTGGAATTATGATAAACTTCACAAAAAAAGTTACAAAATGACTAAAGTTATCACTAAGCTATCACTAAAGGTTAAGACCTTAGAAAAAGGAGAATGATGGCCTTAAATCAGAACTCATTGAGTCTCTGGATCTTGTTTCTCAACTGAAAATCTTAAAATCCAAAATGACTGAGAAATTGGTTAGTTCTAACAAATAGAGGAATGAACTTATTGAGTTATGTAATTCTCTCAAATCTAAAATTTTTGAACTTGAGTTGGAATTACAAGACTCAATAAATTTCAAATCTCTGTTTGAGGCAAGTGAGGCTAGAATCAAAGTGTTGGAATCTGAACTGTTAACTACTAATACTACTCTCAAGAAGTTGAATGCAAGATCCCTAAGTTTGAAAGAGATCTTAAGTGTACAAAAAGTGGTGTCAGACCGAACTGGATTAGTGTACGTTGAAAGTTTATCTGGATCAAAGACTTCAGGTAAAAGTAATTTTGTGAAAGCTGTCAGCATGCCTACAGCGATTGAAAATGTTTTGAAAAAACCCAAGCAAATCATGACTAAATTTTTGAAAACATCTTTTCGAAAACCTTTACCACAATCATCTGATTTTCAAAAGTTTGTTCCTATTTGTCATTTTTGTGGTATTGTGGGTCATATTCGGTCTTTTTGCAAAAAAATAAAATATATATCTTCATATCAGTATGAAAGAAAAATAAGAAAATTACATGATCAAATTAGACTGTTGCATAAAAAAACTCTTAGACAGGTGAGCGCTCAAGCAGACCCACTGCACGCTCCAGCGGCTAACTGGGAGAGAGGTGAAAAAACTCACTAGCAGTCGTACGCTCGAGCGGACCACTGGTAGAGAAATTAATATGATCACTGGTAGTCCAACACTCAAGCGGTCCCTATGAGCGTTCGAGCGGACAATTAGCAAAGACCATATTTTGGCCAAAAACCCAGCACTCAAATCAAGCGTTTTCGTAAAATTCGTGCTGTATGGGTTCAAATGATTTGAAATGTCATGTTGTTCAAATGGCATTAAAAGCACAAAATTCTTTCATGTGATACTTAGATAGTGGTTGTCCTCGACATATGTCAAGTGATAAGCCATTGTTTTTGAGTGTTGATTCATATGATGAAGAACTAGTGGCATTTGGTGATGGAAAATCCCCCAAGAATATTGGGAGATGATCCATTAGCTCTCGAGAGCTTCCCAAATTGAACAATATTCTTCATGTAGATGATTTGAAAGCAAACATACTAAGTATTAGCCAGATGTGTGACACACACCATAAAGTTCATTTTACTAAAATTAAATGTCTAATTTTAGATAAAAAGAGATAAATTATTATTCATGGTGTTCGAACTTCTGACAACTACTATGGAATTGTACCTAAAATCGATCTAACATGTCATTTAACCAAAACTGATGAAGCTGAACTATGGCATTACTGATTGGGTTATATTAATTATAAGGACTTATCCATATTAGCTAATCTTGAATTTGTTAAAGATATTTCAAAACTGAGTAACACTCTAAAAGTTATTTATGGATCTTGTCAACTAGGTAAACAAATTAAGTTCAGCAAAAGAAAAGAAATCAGCTTGTTACTCAATATCCTCTGCAGCTTCTTCACATGGGTCTTATCGGTCCTACTAGAACAGAGAGTATTGGTGGTAAAAAAAAATCGAGATTTGTTCCTAAAAACTACTCCATTCTCATCTATTTTATTTTTAAAAATCTATTTTATACCAATGATAGTGTTCCTGAGGTATTGGGACTAAAATCCAAATCTTGTTTCTTTTAAATTGATTAAACTCTTATTGCATAGCTGAGGTCCAAAACTCATCGTTTTTGCTTCCTCAAAATGTTTTGATTTAGTTTGGGAAAGAAATGCTAAATTACCACAAATATTATATAGAGAAGATCGAGTTTTGATAGCTTGAGATGGATCACCAATGATAGGATCTTTTGGGTGACCATGAGCATACCTCTACTCATTAGGTAAATCTAAATTTTTAGGATTTGAAGATCTAGCAGCCTGTTGGACTTCAATTTGTTGAGATTTTAAAGCTTTCTCTTGATTCGGTTCTTTTTTTTCTTTAATGAAGATATTTTCAACACCTTTTTATATGTCAACTAAGTTATCTTCACAAAAATCATTTGAAGAACAAATGTTGACTTCATAAAAAATAACATGTATAAATTTTTCAACAACTAGAGTCTTTTTGTTAAAAACTCTATAAGATTTGTTAGATAAAAAATATCCTAAGAAAATACTTTCATTATATTTTGCATCGAATTTTTTCAAAAATTCTTTGTTATTATTCAAAATAAAACATTTGCATCCAAATGTACGAAAATAGCTGATGTTAGATTTTCTTTCGTTCCATAACTCATATGAAGTTTTCTTGAGAGAAACTCGTATTATAACTCTGTTTATGATAAAACAAATGGAATTGACAGCCTCGGCCCAAAAGTATCGTGGTAGATTATTTTTACGAAACATGGTTCTGTCCATTTCTTCCAATGTCCTATTCTTCCTCTCAACAACTCCATTTTGTTGAGTGATTCTTGGAGTAGAGAAGCTATGGTTAATCCCATTTACATCACAAAACTTTACAAAATTTTATTTTCAAATTTTTTACCATGATCACTTTGAACACTTGTGATTTGAAAATATTTTTCATTTTGAACTCTCCGATATAGTTTTACAAAAGAGGCAAAAGTTTTATCCTTATGAGCTAAGAATAGCACCCAAGTGTATCTAAAGAAGTCATCAACAATAACAAAGACATATCTCTTGCCTCCAAGGCTTAAAGTTCTTGTGGGACCAAATAAGTCCATGTGTAATAGTTACAAGGGTCTAGAAGTTGAAATCTCATTTTTGTAATGAAAAGAACTTCTAACATGTTTACCTTGTTGACATGCATCACACACTTTGTCTTTTCAAATTTGATTTGGGGTAACCTAATTACCAATTTCTTTTTTAAAAGTTTAAAAATCAAGTTAATGCGTGCATGTTCAAACCTTCTATGCCATAACCAACTATTACCCAAAGCGGCTAAGCACTTTGTGTCATTTTTGAAAAGATCATTTAATGTAAATGTATAAATATTTTCATACCTATGATCTTCAAAAATAACTTTGTTATTGGTTGAATTTTCAATAACACACTTAGCATGATCAAAAATAACCTTGTGGCCTTTGTCACAAAGTTGGCTTAAACTAAGAAGGTTATATTTCAAACTATCAACAAGCAAAATATTTTCAATAGAAGGGGAATGAATTTTACCGATACAACCGATTCCTATGATTTTTCTTTTGCTATTGTCACCGAATATTACAAATCCACCATGATTTGGTTTGAAAGATGCAAACAAATATTGATTGCCTGTCATATGTCTTAAGCAAGCGTTATCAAGGTATGTCTTAAGTAAGCATTATCAAGGTACTACATCCCCTCCTTAAATGAGGACTTGAAACATACCTACAAGAAGAATTAATTTTTAATTTTTAGTACTCAAATTTTCTTGGGTCCTTTGGAGTTTATTCCTTGAGGATGTGTTCTCTTAGGAACCCAAACCTTCTTGACAGATAGATTGGAAGATTTTCTATGTAGACAATGTGTGACAGTATCTCCATATTCATAGCAATGAAAACAGGTATTATTTTTATGATTTGACGATGCTTTGATAAAGATATTGCTTAAGAACTTTTATTTCTTCTTTGGTCTATAACCAATTTCGGCTTTGTCAAAAATACAATTTTGCATACCGAGAAATTTTTCTAAGTTGTTCTTTCCTTGAATGAACTTATAAATGGTTTTTATAAGGTCTTCAACCTTTTCAATCAAAACTTTGTTTTCATCCTTCAAAATAGAAACTTGTTTTGATAAAGCAAGTTTTTTATTTTTTAAAGTTTCAATTTCACTTGAGAAGGGAAGAACCAACTTCTTTAAAATAGAGTTTTTAGCACCAATTTTTCTCAATTCATCATGTAAATCTTCAAATGCATTTTGTAACTCATCTAAAGAGAAGGAGTCGTGGGTTACCTCATCATCTTCCTTAGCCATAAGGCATATATTTGCAACCTCGTTTTCTTCTTTTTCGTCCTCAAAGGTACTGTCATCACTTTCGCCCCATGCAACTATCATGGCTTTCTCAAAGCTCTTTTTGAACTGAGGACATTAAGCCTTGACGTGTCCAGACCTTTTGCATTCATAGCAGAATATTTCATCTTTCTTGTGATCGAATTTGAATCTGCTAGAATCGCCCTTGAGTTTGGTAGGCTCGTCTTTGTATCCTTCCTTCTTGAAGAATCTTCTTCCTCCTTGTTTCTTATTTTTAAGAAACAGTTTGAGTTTTTTCGTGTTAAGGGCCATATCTTCGTTCTCATCACTTGAGGAATCTTTGTCGGATTCTTCGTCATGAGTTGAGAATTTAAAGGTAGCCCTTCTTCTTTTTGTTGTCATCTTCATCGTTCATCTTTATAATCATCTCAAGGGTCATGAGAGATCCAAGAAGTTCTTCCATGCTAAGAGTATTAAGGTCTTTAGCTTCTTGGATAGCTGTAACCTTGGCTTCTCAACTCTTAGGTATACACCTAAGGATTTTTTTCACCATATCTGCTTTGGAATAAATCTTACCAAGAGGTTTTAGTCCATTAATAATATCAGTAAAGCGTGTAAACATGTCAAAAATAGTTTCGTCATACTTTATTTTGAAAAATTCATAATTATGTACCTACATGCTTATTTTATACTCTTTTACTTGGTTAGTACACTCATGGGTAATTTCGAGTCTGTCCTAAATTTCTTTAACGGTGTCACAAGTAGAGATTCTATTGAACTCATTTGGGTCAAGTGAGTAATATAGGAGATTCATAATTTTAGCATTTTTTTTAATCTCTCTAATATCATTTTTTGTCAATTCAGCTTCTGATTTAGGAACGATTGTTCCTTCAACGATTTTGGTGGGTCTTTTAGGTCCATTAATGATAACCCGCCAAATGTCGTAGTCTATGACTTAAATGTAGATTCTCACTCTAGCCTTCTAATAGTTGTAATTTGTTCCATTGAACAAGGAAGGTCAATTGGTCAACTGACCTTTGAATTGGATAGGTTCGGATTGGATAGGTCCGATATTAGTGGTTGGCATATAAACTTTTAGACTGTTAAGTAAAAAACAAGAGCTCAAACTCTGATACCAATTATTAGTTTTAGGTAACCCAAGAATGTGGTGAATTGGGTCTTAAAAATATAATAACAATTTTAAAAGCTTTTTGGAAACCTTTTAATATGTAAACAAATATAGTAAGATTATCAAAGATTAAATCAATCCAAATATTAAAGAGGTTAGGGATATAGAGAATGAACCAAGCACCAAGAATTTATAGTGGCCCGACTTCTTCTATGCCTACGTCCATTCCTCAAGTTTCTCCTTGAGAATTTTCACTACGTAGAATGCTTTATGGGAGCATTCAAAGCCTTAAAATCTCAAGACTTCGCTTGAGAATATCCACAAGGGTACGAATATTTACGTACACATTTAAAGGCCTTACAACAGCCTCAAGATGATCCTATGAAAACAATCTCATGTTTTCTTCTAATCACTCTTGAGCTCTTTTTTGATGAGATTTACTCACTCACTTAAAGAACAAAATGGTGACTCACCCTTATATACAATAAATGAAGTGTTTAAATGAGAATCGCTCACTCTTTTTGCAGAAATTGATTAGCAATAAACGAAGAGGTAAAGAAAGATGAGGTACAAGAGCTGGAGTTACAGCAATAAATGAAAGCTTAAAAATTTCGAGTTTGAATCAAGCAATAGAACAGTGATTGTAAGTCTCCAGATGGATTAAATGCTGAGGAGTAACTTCTTTTAGGAGCTCTTGAGCATTCATAACCGTTTGAGGTAGGTGAAGGCATTAAATGCCAAACATTCAACCGTTGAAGTCTGTCGCAAATTTGAATTTTCGTCGCAGGTGTCAACACAGTTTCTTTAGAGTCGACACAAAATGTCTAAGACAGAGATTTTCAAGTGATTGGGTCGACTCAATTTGTTTGAGTTGTCGATACAATTTCTGCAATCTTTCTCACCAACACAACGGTGTCGACATATTTGGATATTGTGTCGACTCAATAGTTCTTCAATTTTTGGGAGAGGGCAATTTGTGTCGACTCAATTTTTCTTGGTGTCGACACTAAAATTCTACAGGAACCCTCGAGAGATTTGCGTCGACTCATTTAAACTTTGGCGTCGACACCAAATTTCTTCAGGCGGGCTCGAGACATTTGTGTCGATTCGTCTTCAATTTGTGTCGACACACAAATTTTGCAGGTGGCATCGGTACATTTGCGTCGACTCATTTGCCATTTGTATCGACTCAAAGTTCCGAATAACAAAAGTGAGGAACCACTTTTGTGTCGACTCAAACTAAGTTTGTGTCGAATCTTTTTGAGTACAGAGAGCTTCGACTCTTTTGTGTCGACCAAAAATTTATTTGTGTCGACTCAAAATACTTAGTCCCGAAAATATCTTTAACAAACTGTTAGGGTGTCAAACCATTTATTCAAAAGTATGGACACACTTGATATCTTCAAGTATACTTTACCTTAAAATTTTAACTCAATTATCAATCGAGTTCAACACAAAATATTCTCATAATCTAGAATACTTAAGTGTTTTAATCATTTTGAGAGATAAGCCATTTTCTTTTGGCTAAAAGTGTCAACTCATTTGTTCAATTTGTGTCGACACTTTCTTTTAAAAAAATATAAATATTATCTTTTTAAATATATTTATTTTTAAAAAATTAATTATCAAAATTATCAAAATCAATATAAAAAGCCCTTGAGCTAACATTATTCCACTGGGTCATATTAGCAGTTTTTAGCACCAACACTTTCAGCAGCTTCGTTGGGACGGTCGGAGCGAATGGAGCTTATTTGTTATCGGTGTAGGCAACCAGGGCGTCGTGCGACTGATTGCCCACAAAAGGGATAGTTTTAGGGTTTAATACCTGTTTTGTCCTAGAGGAAAGAGCCACCAGTCTGTTTTGGGTGTAGCCAGTTAAGGCATTTTTGTTGGAACTGCCCTCAGGGAAGGAGTGTGCAAAGCACGATAAGTGCACCACTTAGTCAGTCAGCTCAGGGACGCCAGACTTACCAACACCCGTAGCACCAGCTAACAGCTCAAACTTCTAGGGTTATATAAGGGATGCCTTAGTCTAGTCAGTGCGATAGCCTACAGAACAGGGCTGTGGTGGGTAAGCTAGGGGACCGCAAGGCCGAGTGTACGCCCTTACAGATCCCAGCTCCTCCAAGGCACTTGTTGTGCATGACGCCGCAGCAACTAATTTAGTTACTAGAGGTACTCTCTTAGTGTACCGTTCATGGGCCAGTGCTCTTATCGACATAGGAGCGTCATATTTTTTTTTTATCTCATCTACTTTTTCATCTGCTTTGGGGTTGGAGATAAACACGTTGGGTAGCACGCTATGTGTAGAGACCCCGGTTAGTGGAAACGTGGTGTTGAGGCGAGTTTGTAGATCTTGTGAGTTAAAGGTCACCGACTGCTATTTAGAGTTTGATTTCATCATTGTCAATATGACCACGCTTGATATCATCCTAGGGATGGATTGGCTTACCACCTATTGTGCTTATATCGAATGTGATCAACAGAAGGTATTGATTTGTACACCTGAGGGTGATTATTTTTGTTTCGTGGGTGATCGGGACGATGGTTCAGTGCCCATGCCCAGTGTTGTACGAAATCGAGGAAACTTTAATTTTTTCTTTTATGCTCTCATGTTGGATGAGATTGTTGGTGCTCAGAGAGAGTTTCTCCCTGTAGTTTGTGAATACTTAGATGTCTTTTCTAACGATCTATTCGAGTTGCCACGTAGAGTTTTCTATCGATCTTATTTTAGGAGCCGCTTCTATTTCAATGCTATCTTATCGTTTTGCACCAGTAGAATTGCGAGAGCTTAAGGTACAACTTTAGGAGTTGTTAGATAGGTGGTTTGTATGCCTGAGTACGTCATCGTGGGGAGCGCCATCATTGTTTGCCAAGAAGAAGGATGGGTCTTTGAAGTTGTGTATTGATTACCGAAAGCTCAATCAGGTAATAGTGAAGAACAAGTATCCTATACCGATGATTGATGATTTGTTTGATCAATTAAATGGTTTATGCCATTTTTTCGAAGATTGACTTCAGGTCAAGGTATTGCTAGTTGAGGATTAGAGAAGATGACATAGCAAAGACTGATTTCCAAACTCGCTATGGTCACTACGAGTTTTTAGTCATGTCGTTCGGTTTGACGAATGCTCCTACGGCTTTTATGAACTTGATGAACTGCATATTTCGTCCATTTCATGACAGCTTTGTGGTCGTGTTTGTAGACGACACTCTTATCTACTCACCATTGAGGGAGACGCATAAAGAACGCCTACGTGTTGCTCTGCAGGTTTTGAGAGAACATCGACTGTATGCAAATTTTGAGAAGTGTGAATTTTGGATGCTTGAGATGAAATTTCTTGGACATGCAGTGTTGAGAGATCGAGTATCTATGGACTCTTTAAAGACGAATGCATTGATGAGTTGGAAACGACTAAAGAATGTGTTTGAGATTCACAACTTTTTGTGTTTGGCAGGCGACTATTGACGATTCGTGAAAGATTTGTTTGGAGTGAGTCTTGTGAGTTAGCATTTCAAGAGCTGAAGAAGAAATTGATAAGTTCACCAATGTTGGATATTTCAAAATAGGGATTGGGTTACACTATTTACTGTGATGCGTTGTATGATGGCTTTAGGATGTGTCCTGATGCAATATGGTAAGGTTGTGGCTTATGAATGTCAGTAGTTGAAGACTCATGAACAGAACCATTCGACGCATGACTTAGAGTTGGCAGTCTTGATTTTTGCCTTGAAGGCATGGCGACACTATCTTTACGGTGAGCATTTTGAGATTTTTTCATACTTATTTTCTCAAGACTAGAATCTACGCCAGCGAAGGTGGATGGAGTTTATGAAGGACTACGATTTTGATCTCTAGTGTCACCCCGGGAAGGCCAATGTCGTGGCTGATGCTCTTAATAGGAGATCTCATGATTTATTAGCTTCTATTGCCATGTAAGAGTGGGACATGCTTCAGGAGGTTGTTGAGTTTGATTTGTATCTCAGGGAGACCGAGGAGGGTGTAACCTTATTTTCAGTGGTTTTGTGACCCATGTTGATTACTTGTGTTCTAGAGGCTTAACAGACATATCAAGAAACTTAGATGTTACGGGATCGTGTTGCAAGTAGGGAAGACACTAAGGGATGAGTTGTGAGCCCGAATTAGAGTTTGAGATTTACAGGGAGAGTGTTTGTGGTAGAATCATGCCATGGCGATGTGTTACATGATTTTCACTATTCTCGTCTTACAGTACACTCAAGAGGCACTAAGATGTATCATGATTTACATTGACAATTTTGGTGGAAGTTAATGAAGAGAAATGTAGTTCAGTTTATTTCTCGATGTCTTACTTATCAACAAGTAAAAGTAGAACATCAAAGGCCAGCACGGTTGCTACAGTCGTTGTCAATATCAGAGTAAAAGTGGGAGAACATCATGATGGAATTTGTATCTAGACTTCTGAGTTCGCCTAAGGGACATGACGTTATTTGGGTTGTAGTTGATAGATTGACAAATTTTGCACACTTTCTTCCCAAACGTGTGAAGGATTCCGTGGACAAGTTGAGTAACTTATATGTTAGTGAAATTGTTCAATTACATAGGGTACCTGTATTTATTATTTTCGACCAAGACCCATGTTTCACGTCATGCTTTTGCCAGAGTCTTCAATCATGTTTGGGGACGAACTTGCTTTTCAGCACTACTTTTTATCCTCAAACAGACGGCCAGTCCGAACGTACTATACAGATTTTGGAGAACATATTGAGAGCTTATGTACTCAATTTTTGAGGTTCTTGGGAGAATCATATGTAGTTGACAGAATTTGCATATAATAATAGCTATCAGTCTAGCATTAGGATGGTGCCTTTCGAGGCCTTGTATAGCAGTCCATGTAAGTTGCCTGTATGTTGGACAAATGTGGGAGAGGCAACAATTTTGGGGCCTGACTTGGTACGGGAAACACCGGAGAAGATTGCTATGATTTGCTAACGCTTGGTGACGGCCTAAAGTAGTCAAAAGAATTATGCAGATCAAAGGAGGAGGCCTTTGGAATTTGGGATGGGGAACCACATGTTTTTGAAGGTTTTGCCACGTCGTAGTTTAATGAGATTTGGACGTAGCGGGAAGTTATCGCCGTGCTCTATTGGGCCATTTAAAATCCTTGAGAGGGTAGGGGAGGTGGCATACCATTTGGCTTTGCCTCCTCAGTTATTATTTGTGCATAATGTGTTTCATGTTTTCATACTTTGAAAATATGATCCGACCTGTCACATATCTTGGATTGGGCTGAGTTGCAGGTAAACGAGGATATTTCTTTTGAAGAACGACCAGTAAGAATTTTGGATACGAAGGAACAAGTGTTGAGAGAGAAAACCATTACCTACGTCAAGGTTCTGTGGCTTTATAATGGTGTCTAGGAAGCTACGTAGGAGCTTGAGTCCGAAATCCGTGCTAGGTACTCAGAGTTGTTTTTTTCTTGACCATGTAGTGAATTTCGAGGGCAAAATTCTTTAAGAGGGGAAAGAGTTGTGAGACCCAGTTACTCTTAATTTTGTAATATTTATTCTTGACGTGTTGTATATTGCTTTAGTCATTATAGAAAAGAATGTTTCTTTATATTTTATACATGTGTTCGCTTAGATATGCATGTTGGTTTCAATTCCGGTCCTATTTCAGCATTGTGACAGAAAGTTGGGACTTTCTGGGCAGGATTGCTCGATTGATCCTTAGACCGCTCGAGCGGTCTATTGCACATAGGTTATATAAGTGGCAGCTAGTGGCTTAGGATTTTGGTTCAAAACTTCTCCCACAAGCTTCTATTTTTCTCTTTTGGAAGAAAGACCAAAACCTAGCCTTCTTTCTACCCTTCTACTTGCTTCGGGCTTAGTTTTTAGCGTTACGAGAGTGGAACGGTGTTCTCCTCGCTAAGGGCTTCGCGTTCATCTAAATGAAATCTTATTTTGACGACTTTGATTTTTTACCGGTGTTTAAAATTTTAAATTTTTAACTCCATACGGTAGGATTCTTGACTGTCTTACATTAAAAGAATGTTGTATGTGATTATACGCATTTTTACCATTTTAAAATGCTATAAATGTTTAATTTTGTGTTTAAACCTTGTTTGGTTAGATGAAAAGCATGTTTTGCGATCTTAATATTTATTATAAAGTTGGTAGATGTATATGTATGTGATTTTCAAAAGGATGAGTTTTGAAAATTGAAAGGAATTATGAATATGTTACGAAAACATGATTTTTGATGTTTAGAGCTAACCCTTGGAGTTGTGTCTTGCTTTAAATGATGTGGTTGAGATGGTGAAAATATTTTTAAAATATTGGTTGATTTTTATAGATATATGGATAATGTAGTTGTGTGCTTTTTGACGTTTTGTACTAGACTATGTGCTTACAAACATTTTGACAGTTGTGTTGTGTGACTTTCTAATGATTCGATAGATATATCGTAACAATGTGTATATATGTGGGTCTCAATTGTTCCTCGGTAAAAGTCCAAAAACTTGGGCAAGATATGTGCTTCGCTCCTTCTGGTTAATCCCTGTAAATAAGGTATTTTCCCCATTGGGAGGCATTTTTGGTAGCAATGTATAGAGCTTGTCATCACCTAATAGGTCATTGGATGCCCCAGAACTAGGTTAATGGGTAAGAGTTTATAGTTGTTACCTTTGTTCCTCAGGAAACAGGGTCGGTATATGAGAATCATTAGTGGTTGTGGAAATCGAGTTGGAAGATAATGTGTTATTTATGTTTATTAAACTATTGGACGTTATTGAATTATATGAAAAGCTGTGATTTTGAGGATGAAAAATTATTTTGAAACTTATGTAGTCAAGTTGTTTATGTAATGTGTGATTGCATGTTATGCTTTTAATTTATGATAGTCTGTTCCTATTGGGTTTCGAGTCACGTTGTTGGATTTAAAATCTTTCAGGTGAAAATAATCATGTGGCTTGATCTGGAGGAGCCCCAGAGGTGGCGAAATACAAAACTCTTAGTTTTTGTTGTTTAGTAGTTTATACTAGTTTTGATATTGGATCATGTCATTGTCTAATATGTTTTAGACTTGAAAACATATGTGTTAGCCCAAGGGCTCTTCAATTTGATTTTCATAATTTTCATAATTTATTTTTTAAAAATAAATATTTTTAAATGGATAATATTTTATATTTTTTAAAATGAAAGTGTTAACACATTTTGAACAATCATAGTTG
>JAOTRH010060916.1:0-18624 GCA_034768845.1 Heliamphora exappendiculata
TCAAAATGGGTTAACACTTTCATTTTAGAAATAATAAATATTATCCAATTTAAAGACATTTATTTGTAGGAAATAAAATATTAAAATCATCCAAATTAATTAAAGAAGCACTTGGGCTAACAATGCTCATATGTTTTCTTTGTTGTGTTGTATCAGAGGAGATCTCGATTTTCAACGAAAAAGGCAGGCTCATACCGAGAAGATCACGAATGCCTTGTCTCTGAGGCTCTATCTCTGTATAACTGAGCTTCTCACCGATCTCCCTAGCTTCGAGCTAGTCGTTTCAGAGTTGAGCTCCAGCGTTTCCTTAAGAACCCAATCAAACATGGCATGCATAAGGTGCACCCTCAACCTCTGAAAGCAAGTTTTTGGGAAGGATGCCACCGAAGCGGTCACGCCGGCTTTGACGGTCACTCTTGCTGTTGCCTCTATTCTGTGGGGCCCAATCCCATCATCCTATTTTCTTTGGGAGCAGTTGCTATCCCAGAAGATTCCTCTGCCATGCCTCTGGTGGCTGCCCCGTCTCGTCTCCTTTGGGTGCCCCGCCATTGCTACCCCAGATGTCGCTACTGGGACTTCGGCACTAGCTACAATCGACTTGACCTCTTCTCTCACTACCTCAGGGTTCAATGGTCACGAAGAGGTGCCGAGCTTTGCCCCAAAGAGAAGGAGGCTTCTCCAAAGGGATAGTAGTTCGGCCATCCCCGTAGCTGAAGAGTGGGCTCATAGATACAGGCTCGGGAATAGATCCCTCAACACAGTTGACTTTGACGTTGAGGATCTTCTTGTAGCACTAGAGCTCGCCCAAGATCTTTGTCTTCCTCGGGATATGATCAATCATGTTGCCTTAGAAGATCGGTCCCTATTTGGCCAGGCGATGTAACTCGGTATTAGGGTAAAAACTTCACCTTTGCATTACATTTTATTTTTGGCTTTCTTGCACCTCAACTATTTGTCCATCTCTGAAAGGTCATTTCTAGCAATTAGTTGGAAACACTCTACTGATTCAAACTTTATTGCATGTTTTACAATCGCTGGTAGGTTACTCTTCCATAATTATGTGGTAGAAAAGTAGCACACATGCTCTTCTTTTACTTTTTTCATAAGCTATTCTTATTTTTCCCATGCTTAACTCGAGTAAGTTTAATTTGTTTTCATCATGCTACAACCCTGCCTCAAAATCTCTAGCCACCAAAAGAAGCCATTTGGCCTCAAGAATCTCTTTGAAGTTCAAGATTTCTTCGATAACACTAATCCAATATAAGAACACTTTTGGCATCAGACTTTTTTGAAACTCTGACAAGTCAATCTCTAATCTAAACTCCCAATATATAGAATCACCATAATTAACCATGACTCCTTCTCAACTGATATTCAACAAAAAAGTGAACCTGTCATCAATTAACTCATCCTTCTCACAAGGATGTGGGTTTGCTAGACGGTGGTGAAATTGATTCACAACCCCCATAGTTGCAATCCGCTTAGTTAATGCAATAATTGCATCTTGGAGCTATGTCAAATCTTCCGATCGGGCACCTCGTGTAAGTTCGTCTCCCGTATACACCTCTTCGACAAGGATAATTTTGCACCCTCCACTGTTAGCAGCCCCTCTTCGTGCTATAGTTAGGTCTCAGATAAAATGTTATGTTCTAATACCAACTGATTTAGAAAAACGTATCGGCTAAAGGAATACTAACACTGAAATCTATAATTTTGCTTAAAATCAAAGATACTTTCTCTCTGACACAAACCCCAAAAAAAACTCTATATGAAATTTTTATTATAAAAAAATTGAATTTTCTTATTGCTTACACTACATATTTATAGTCAACAAAATTCAACTCATACTAAAAAAATAAACAAGAAAAGGCAACACTTGCTTGCCAAGCAAAAAAAATCAAAAAATTATCAAAAACAAAAAAAAAAAAGTTAAACTCAAATTTATAAACTAAAATAAAATATAAGATCGCTAGAAAAAAAATATAGCCTAAAACGGATTTAGAAAGTCCTAGAAATTGGCAAATCAAATATTTCATAAAACAACAAATTTAATGTTTTCATAGCCGAGATGAGAAATTTCAGCTGGTTTGACTTGGCTCAGTTTAAAATCCAACACATGGGCTGGGGGAAAATTGGGCCTTCATTTGTAACTTGTAGCCCCAGTGATTTCCACTCCCACAACCCAAGTAAAATATATCCCAAACTTCAAACTATTCTCAAGTTAAAGAGGACCTACTTGTTAACTATTTGCAATTACTCACAAATTACAAGAAACAGTTCACACAAAACCAATTATAAAAAATGATTTCAATCATCTATATACATACACGTAGGACCTACATGCATGATACGTCCCACGTGCTTGAGACTAAGTGAAATTATTTTGAATTATTTTATAATTGATTTTTATGTACCCAGAGTTTTTTTTTTCCAAAAAATGTTAGAACTTTAAATTTACATTTGGAGTCCGATTGACAACTAATTTAAAAGTTAGCTTTTTTTTTTGTTTTTTTGGGTTTTAGTCAAAATAACTAAATTTGTTTCAAAGTGGGTTATTTCGTAATTTAAATTTTAAACTAACTTTTTTGAAGTTAATTATTTGGATAAAAAGCTAATTTTTTTATTTTTTGTTCAAATTGAATAATTTTATCATTTTATTTATTTGATATTAGCAATTATATGTAATTAGTAGTAATAGTAGTAAATAAATTATGAATAAGAGTATTATTGTACTTTAAAAATAGTTATAGTTTGAATAGAATATTTTAAGAACTAATATTTTGATTTGATTTTTGGCCAAACAGATTATATATATATATTTTTTTGTGTTTTTAGCCAATAAACCAATAAGTTAGAATTGCCAACCAGACTCTTAATCCCAACCTATGGAGGAATGTACCACAGTTTTATTACTATTTGTGTTGAGATTCTCATCCAATTAAATAAACATAGAGTAATTATTTTTAAATTTGACAATCCATCATTTTTTTAACTTATTAAACTTTAAAATAAATAAATCTTTTGTCAAAATCATCATTCAATTTTACTGGTTCATTTCAATAAACCAAGCCAACTCTGGAAAGTTTCTTGACACTTCATTTCATAAATGGAATAATGGAAAGTTGGGCATACTATAGTACTTCAACTCAAACCCAACCAAAGTGACTCAAAACTAATTAGAGGTAATAAAAAACAGAGATAGAAGCACACAAGAAGAAAGAGGTGGGAGAGAGGTGTATAATTTTGAGTACAGCAGCTTCTCTCAAGTCCTCTAAAGGGACTGGACCTTCATGATGGACCTTTTATGAGCCCAAGTTGGGTCTATTTGGATAATTTGAATATTTTATATCATAGTTTATAATATATAGATCATATTTGAAAAAAAAACATACCCATTGATTATTTTTAAGTGATTGGAAAAATTGCATTTGTCTAAAACAATGGATGGTAATGTTTAATGCTAAAGGATATAGTGACAAAATAGTTTGATGCTAAAACCATTTACCAACAGAATGAATTCATCACTAAAGTGTGCTCCTTCACCTAAACATAGGTTCTATGACATGAATTGCTACCTCAGGCTCTAACACATGCGTTGTTACCTCATGATATATTGACAGTACACCCACAAAAGCGTGTTTGATAAATAATCTGTATGTCTTTTAGATTTCGTTTGTTTTGATAAAAATTATTTTTTTAAAAATAATTTTTGTATTGTTTAATGTTTGATACGACAAAAATTAAAAGTCAAAAAAAAAAATATTTTTCAAGTCAATGAAAAATAAATTGATTTTGATGGAAATGTTTTCCGTCATTTTTTTAGGGCGGAAAACATTTTTCACCCTTACAAGCGTGGATCTAAGGGCCGAGAGTCAGGGGTCCAGGGGTCCATGATCCCGGAGGTCTCGAGTTTTAGGGATTCAGGAGTCTAGGGTCCAGAAAGTGCCGAGGGAGTGGGAAATTGGGAGTCTAGGGTCTCGGGGTCTTGGGAGTTTAGGGTTCCAAGGGTTTGGGGATACTAGGGTCTTGGGGTCCTAGGTTTTGAGAGTCTGGGGTCCCGAAAGTCCGACGTCGATGGGGTCTGAGGTTCTCGGGGGTCTAAGAGTTCCGGGGGTTTGGAGTTTGGGGGGTCTAGGGTCTAAGGGGTTTGGGTGGCCTAAAAGTTCAGGGGTCTCAGGGGTTTGAGGTTTTAGGGGTTCGGAGGTCCCAGCATTTCGGGGTTCTAGAATTCTATGGGACTAAGGGTTTGAGGTATTGAGGTCTCGGGGGTCTCGGGCCCAAGGTTTAAGGTCACGAGAGTCCGTGGTCTTGGGGATCTGGCGTTCTTGGAGGTCCTGGATTCTGGGGTCTTAGGGTTCCGAGGGTCGAGGGTCTGGGATCCTAAAATTCCAGAGATTCGGGGTCTTAGGGCCGGGGTCCCATGAGTTTGGGGTCTCGAGATCCCAAGGGTCGGAGGTCTAGAGGGTTCGAGAGTCCTAGGGGTCCGGTGTCTCAAGGGTCCTAAGAGTTTGGGGTCTCAGGGTCTCGAGGGTCCGAGGTCTTAGGGGTTTGGGGGTCTCGGGGTTCTAGGGTCTGAAGGGACTTAGGGTTCGAGGTCTCGAGGGTATGGGGTTCCAAGGGTCCGGGGTTCGAAGGTCTCGGGGTCTTGGGAGTTCGAGGTCCCAAGGGTCTGAGGTCTCAAAAGTCTGAGGTCTCGGAGGTCTAGGGTCTCGGGATCTCAGGGATCAGTGGTCTGGGGTGCCAAAGGTGAGGTCCTGGGGGTTTGGGGGGTCCTGGGGTCCTTGGGGCCTCGAGGTTTTGAGGTTCCCGTGTTTAGGGTCCCAAGGGATCGGGAGTCTGGGGTCTTGAGGGTCTGAGGTCCTGAGGGTCTGGTAGTCCCGGGGGTCTAGGATCTCGGGGGTCTAGGGTCTTGGGATCTCGGAGATTCGGGATCTTAAGGGTCCGAGCTCTCAGGATCTCAAGGGTCTGGGCTCTTGGGGATTCTTGGGGTCCTGAGGTTCAGGGGGATTGGGATCCCGAAAATCTAAGTGTCCTAGGAAACCAAGGGTCGAGGGTCTGAGGTTTCAGGGGTCTGAGGTCTCGAAATTCCAAAGATCTGAGATTCTGAGTGTCCTCGGGGACCGAGGGTCCAGGCCCTGCATCATGAGGGTGCGTGGTCCCTAATAATTATCCAATTATTTAGTTCTTTATATTTTGTCTTGTTTAATAGAATGGTGGCAGTGAGACTATTTATTTATTAAATTTTTGTAATTATGAGTTATGAAATATTAATAATTTTGTATGAAAATCAAAACAATATAAAATATTTTTTAAAAAATATTTCATATGATAACCAAACATAGAAAAATAAGTTGTTTTTCAAAAAATGTTTTCCATAAAAAATATTTTCAACCCTAACAAATGTGGCCTTAGTTTGCAAACCAAATATATATCTAATATATAAAAATATTATGTACTTTACTCTTCATATATAAATATTTTTTCAGTCGATCTCCAAAATCACGTATATATTTCTCTGCAAACGTATTTATATATTTTTACAGATGAGAAAAATGCACGTGTTTAATAGGCAAAGAGAAAAATAGTAACATTCGTAATCTATATTATTTCATCCGAATGAGTGTTTCTTTCTCCTCTAATCTTCACTCACCTATTGACTTGACGATCATCCATTTAATAAATGAATTCTAATAATTATTTAATTTTTAAAAACACAAAAAACGTAAAAAAAAGAAAAAAGATTTCTCTCTCTCTCTCTCTCTTGCATTGGAAGCTTTGTTAAAGTGTGTCACACCTTTTGTTTTCCACTTATGAGCCCAAAACAATTTTAGAAAATCTAACTTTTTAAAAAATTGATCGTTTATGATTTATGGAAAAAAATTAAGATTTTTTGGAAAAAAATAAAAATGTTTCGTTTTTCTTTAGGTTTTGATTTTAAATTTCAAAATATTAAAAAAAATCATGATTATTTTTAACTTAACCCACTTAATTAATTGGCCTACATCACATTATTTATTTTGAAAATTTATTAGCTACATAATTAAATTAAAGAGTAATTTAAAACAAATATGCTCAAAATTCACTTCTAAAAAATGAACGCAACGTACTCTGCATGCCATTTTTTTCTTTTTTTTTTGTCTGCTTTTGCTTTTCAATAATCGATTTGATGGTTCTTAAGATGGGCTTTCAACTATTTATGTGAGACAATTTGAACGCTAAAGTGTGGGCTCTCATTTTGGTATTAGATTTTGGAATCAAGTTTGATGGTAGAATCACACTGCCCTCCAAGAAAGCCATATCTTTGGTCTCTATTTAGGCTCCATGAAAAAAATAAAATCACTGCTTATGAATTCGTTCAAAATAATTTTGTTATGGTTCATGGACTAGAAGTTATAAATTTTTTTATACGTATGTTGAGTGGTAAAAAAAATTTACAGTTCCGAGTTGACTATTTCAACGGCCATAGATTCGCTCGAGCGGCTAGGGTTATGTTTTAACCCTAAGGGGCTAAAAATTTACAGTCAGGAGTTTTCTCGAACAGACACGTTGCGAAACAATTTTTTAGCGCGGCGGCTAGGGTTATGTTTTAACCCTAAGAAGCTTTTTATTATGTGTGTGATGTTATGTTTGTAATGTTATATTTAGTCAAGAGAGGCTGAGGAAAAAGTGTCAAGAATATCATTTTCTTGTAATCTTTCAATCAATATAGTGAAGTGTGATACCGTTGATGTAGGCACGTATTGCCGAACTACGTAAATATTGTATTTGATATTGTAATTGCTTGTTTTGTTTTTTTGTTTTTCATAATCATTTCGTGATTTGTACATTTGTGGTTGATCTTGAACGAGATTAGTGATCACGTTCTAATCCTCAACAATTGAATTCATTTGAGGGGAGTTCTTTTTCTCCCCGTCCTGCTCCACATGTTCTTGCCACTTTATTTACTAGTTTTTCCCTGCCTGATTTGTGTTAGCAACCTCAAATTAGTTTGGGCTTAGCCTATGGATTCAGAAGCCCGTAAAGATAAAAGCCCATGGGCACAATATTGATGTTAAGGTTTGGAATGGCAATGGGGCGATGGGCACAATATTGATGTTAATGTTTGATGTTAAAGCAGAATGGGGTTGATAAGAAAGTACCCCATTACCTGATTTGTGTTAGAAACATCATATTAGTTTGGGCTTAGCCTATATGTGGCCAAGCTTTTTTAAAAAAAAATTTGGCTTAAAAATTTCTTAAAAAATTCACTGATTTGACTTTCTATTAAAATCAATTAATTATTTTACATATTTTTATATATACTTTTTTAATATAAAAGTCAAAAAACTAAAAAAATATAAAAAAAACTAAAACTAAACCAAACACAAGCTTAGTCTATGAATTGAGTAACCCATAAAGATAAAAGCCCATGGGCACAATATTGATGATAATGTTTGGTGTGGCCATGGAGTTTTGAAGAAAAAGGCTTTAATATTGGTCCATGGAATCCATGTCTCAAGTGGTTTGGAAACTGGGATGTAAGAGGAACTCTAACTATTCTCCCTAAATTTTAATTAAGTATTCTCTTTTTTTTTTTTTTGTAAATAAATCTATTTTAAGAAATTAATGTTTTTACTTGTGTCTCCAACTATGCTCTCTATTTTATATGGAGCCATGATTTTTTTTTTAAATTTAAAATATAATAACTTAGTTTTTTCAAGAATCATATTTAATTTGATTAAAAGATGATTTTAAATTAAAAGTAAAAAAATAAAACGTGACTTTTTACCGTTGACTTCTTTGTGTGTGAAACTGTAAGTAAAACAAAAGTTAAAAACTAAATTTAGACCATAAGCCAAGGGAGGCTAAAGTAGGGAAAAATATCTGGCCCTTTAGTAATAAATTTAATGTTAGTTCAAACGATAATATTTTTTAAATTTTTTTCATTTTAAAAAAAATTAAAAAAATAAAAAAATAAACCAAAAAATAATTTTTTTTTTAAATAAGACGAAAAAAGGTAC
This sequence comes from Heliamphora exappendiculata, assembly GCA_034768845.1. Lineage (NCBI taxonomy): Eukaryota > Viridiplantae > Streptophyta > Magnoliopsida > Ericales > Sarraceniaceae > Heliamphora > Heliamphora exappendiculata. Next base: position 8,001 of record JAOTRH010060916.1, read on the forward strand.
TTTAAGGCTTTTATGTAGTTTTTTTTTTCATTTTTAGTGAATATTTTTTTATTTTTTTTCAAAACAGCTATACTTTTATATTTGTTTTATTATAACAAATGGAGAAAATAAAAAATTAATCCAAAAAATTTTAAAAAACTCATAAAAAACTAAAAAAGTCACTAAAAAAACTAAACCAAACAGACTGAGCAACTTGAACTTTTGACTCTGACACTGTCAATGCATGTGAAATTACTTACATAAAATAAACCAAACAAAACCTTAACAAGAACAAGTTTGTTTGTTAGTTTTTATTTTCTTTTTTTTAATTGCATCACGAAATAACATTTATTTTAATTTTTTAAACCAGTCAATGGCGACTTGTCCAGCTCATTTCATTCTTGTGCGCTCCCCTTAATTAGAAAAAACATAGGGAGTAATATAAAACTAGTGGAACATAGAAAAAATAATATTAAAATAATGCAAATGTTTATGATTTATGAAACTTACTTTGGTATTAATTTAATATTATCTGTTGTTGAGTGCGTGTTTTGTATTATGCAGGCTTATGTAATTATGTATTGATGTATATATATTTGGATTGAGTGGAGTTATAAGTCCACTAGAAATTCAATGTGATATAGGATTTTATAATTATATAAAAATTAGAGTTTTAATATTGTCTATAAATATGGATCTTATAATTTTTGTAGGTGTGCGGTGAATTGAATTAAATGGGTAGAGATATAGGGGGAAGTAAAAAAATGCCGATGGCACCGAGGTAAATTTTGAGCGGAGAAACTAGATTTATTTCAAGGATTAGGTTTCGAGTGTCGAGTTTTAGGGTATTTTTTATCTTGTGATTGTACATTCTACGGTTATAGTAGATTATCTATCTCATCCGTGTATATAGACAGGTTGTGTCGAATTACGTAAATTCTTGTTTAATTTTTTCTTTGGTATATACATAGTTGTACTTTTAATTGCATTAAAAAATTAGTGATTTAATCTCAATAAATAGTATCAGAGCCGACGATTAACGATTTAAAATTGTAAAAAAATAATTAGGGTAAAGTGTTATTTTTTTATTTCGTCTGGTATAAATCATGATTTTATGGTTATGAAGTGATGGTTACTATGCGAAGCAAGAAAAATATCCCAGCAAGGGTTTGGTAATTCTTTGGTTCGCTAAAGGTAGTAATTCTTTGGTTCACTAATTTTGGGGGTGTGATCTAGGAGCGACAATTGATTTGTTAGTACGGTTTGGAATTTGTTTTGTTATATCCGTTAAAAAAATTTAAGGAGAAGAAGTTTTTTAAGGTTATTCAAATTTGAGAATTTATTGACACGATTAGAAATTTTAAATTATGAATAGTTTGATGAGATTGTACAAATTTGATCGAGATCAAATTTGATTAAGATCGATTGAGTTTGATTATGGGTGATTGAATTTGATTACGAGTGATCAGAAGTAATTAGGAACAATTTGGTTAAATCAGTGACAAAATACTAGTTATTGACGAGTGCAACTGGAATTTGAGTTGCAAAATGTTAGTCACTAACGAGTGCAACTGGCAACCCATACATTTGGGCTAATAAGTGGAGTGGCGGTGAAAATCTTAATGAATAGGTGTCGAACATTTCAATGTAGATCGTGTGGGCTATATGGATTCGAGTGTGATAAATCAACGACGACGACAGACTTAGCAACAACACTGCTTTATCTTCAAGGTGGTATACATAATTCATGCTAATGTAAAAATTGTTGGGAGTGTGTCTTGTATTCTGTGGACTTATATGATTATAAATTGATCTATATGTATTTGGGTTGGGTGGAGTCATAAGCCCGCTAAAAACTTAATATGATATAGGGTTTCATAATTATATAAGGATTGTGATTTTAGAATTTGTCAATAAATAGAGACTTTATAATTCTAATAGGTGTGTGGAGAGCCAATCAAAAGGGTAAAAATGTAGCGAAGGTAGAAAAATACTAGGAGCACCGGGATAACATTGACCAAGAAAACGAGATTTATTTCAAGAATCAAGCTGTGGATGTCGAATTTTGAGATATTTTTAATCTCATAATTATACATTCTATAATTATAATAGATTATCTTTTTTACTCGTAGACCTAAAAAGATTATACCAAATCACGTAAATTTTTATTTAATTTTCTCTTTAATATATGCATTATTGTACTTCTAATTACATTCAAAAATTGATGATTTAATCCCAATATTTGTCCTATACTTCATTCGTTCATTTAATGTTTACCCATTATACCCACACTTTATTTATTTAATGTTTATCTGTTAAATATGTATAATGACGCTACCATCATAAATGTGTAAAGGGTAATGTTATGGTGATCATATTTTGATGACTATATTTGAGTACAACATAATGTGACATCTCATGTATGATACTTAAAAATAAATTATAGAATTACAAAATAATATAAGCACCATACATAAAGTACCACATCAAATAACATCTAAATATGGTCATCAAAACATAATCGTCATAGCATTACTCTTTTCTTTGTTTTTGTTTTCTAAGTATGAACGAGATCTCAAAACCTTTGATGTTGGTTTTGTTTTGTGAAAAAGTAAACAGGAATGCTAAGGTCCCCAAATAAAAATTCAGAAAATTGCCCGCCACCACATCTTTCTTTCTTTTAATGTTCTCTCTCTCTCTACAAAATCGACATCCATATAATTAATAATTCTTTTTTTATCTCTCACCTCACATTTTTCTCTCTTAAAATAAAATTAATAATACCCATAAAATTAATTTTGGTATAATAATAATAATAATATCATATACATGTATAATATTATTTAACGAAAATAAATCATATGAGATTTTTAATTATGTTTCTTAATGTTAATATCAAATATAACATATTTAATTCAATAATATAAATTTTTACACTTCATATTTGTTCAAATATATTTTTTTTTATTGTTTTATAAAATAAATTTATAATTTTTTTTATACTACGAGATTATTTAATCGAGTTGAACTTATGAACTTGCTGATGATAGTATGAAAATATTTAATTATAATTTTAAATAAAAATTTTAAGCATTTACTAAAATTATAAATTTATTATTTTAAATAGTAAAATCTGTGTATATTAATTTAGAATTAGACACTAAACAACCCTGTTTAGAGATTCTTAAATTTTTACTATACCACAAATGAAAAAAAAAATATTTTTATTAAATAACGTGACAAGTACACATGATATTATTAATATATCAAATTTAATTTGGTGAATCTTAATCTTATTTTAAGAGAGAGAGACTATCTCTATTAAAATAAAAAAATTAATTATCTTATATAATTTATTTTTGTTAAATAATGTTATATGTGTATATAATATTATTATTATAGCAAAATTAATTTTTTGGGTTTTATTAATTTTATTTTAAGAGAGAGAAAAAGGTGAGGTTAGAGAGGGAAAAAGGAATCATTAATTATATGGGTGTTGATTTTGTAGGGAGAGAGAAAACATTATTGACATTAATTTTGTTGACAGAGAGAAAGATGAGGAGGCCTGAAAACTTTCTGGGTTTTTATTTGGAGACTACAGCATTCCTGGAAAGAAAATTGAGATATTTTTAAAATGAATTTTGAAAAAAAATTCTTAAAAATATGGTAGTTTTATATTTTTATAACTTTTAATTTGAGTTTTATATTTCCAAACAAATAATAATGATTTTAATATAACATATTTAATTGACTAAGTTCATATAATTTGTACTGAAAATTACCAATACCATTATTAAATCAAATAGTGATTTAAAGCAAATATACTCAAAAAATTCATTTAAAAAAAGTAACAAATATAAAAAAATAAATTTCTAAAAACTATGCTAATTAGGGATTTTTGTAACCCTAATTGGTTCATATGCGTGCATTGGGCCAACAAATTTTAGAATCAAGAATAGATAGATGTTTACGGTTTGATTAGGTTCAATTTTAATTTAAATATTCTCATCAAAAAAATAAATAAATAAATAAAATTCAAGTTAAATTAATAATCAAATCATTCTAAACAATTTCTCATAAATAAATAAATAAATAAAATTCAAGTTAAACCAATAATCAAATCATTCTAAATAATTTCAAGAGTAAGAACCTTGATCGAATCATATATAGCATAAAATCGATCGGAACTAAATCAATAAATAATAGTTCGGTAAAGTTAAGTAATTGTTAGCTATTATATGGTAAAAATATATATATTTATTTGCTTATTTCTTGCTATAATGTTATGACAAAAATTAAAAAAATAAATAATAAAAGATAATAAATAAAGAAAAGGAGAAAAACATAAAATAAAATAATTAATATTTTTAAGTTTTTTTCTTTATATATAATACGAATATAATAAAAATACATAAGGGATCATTTTAGTTTTTTTATAATTTTTTAAAACTTAATTCATGAATAGAACTATAAAAATTAAATTCTAACTATCCAAAATTAGAATCAAACTATTTACCAAAAAGATCGAATCAAAACGTATAGTTTAAATCAGTTCGACCGATTTACTAGTTCGATCTATTTTTTAACACCCTTTAACCATGTATTTGTAAAGTGACAATAAAACAAGAATAACACGGCATAGGCCGTGTTTGAGATTTTAAAAATAATGATTTTTATAAAATAAAAATAAAATCAACTTTTAAATTTTATTATTTGACATTCTGAAAAAATCAATTAACCTTTTTTTTGTGCCTTTTTAAACATATTTGCATCCGACACAAATTTAACTTTTATATTTTTTCTTTAAGAACTTAATTCTCTTATTAATTGCACATTATAAATCCCAAGCATGCCTCAGATCTTAGAAGGCTACTAACAAGACATGAGTTGAGATTAAAAATGATCTCAATGCATGAACCAAATCTTCTCATTAAATTAGATCTGTTTGGGATAACTTTTTTAGTGATTTTTTTTCTTTCTAAAAGATTCTGGCTAGGAAACTTTAAATTAGATCTCAGTACCTTTTCTCATTAAATTATGGATCTGTTTGGGAGAACTTTTTTAGTGGTTTTTATTCGTCTTTCATGATTTTTTTTTTGATTTTTTGGGCTAATTTTTTTATTTTTTCGATTTGTGCTAATAAAACGAATCTAAAAATATATCTGTTTTGACAAAAGTTTTAAAAAGTTTACTAGAGACAACAAATTCACAAAGTCTTAAAGTGACTTTTTTCGTCTTATATGAATTTTTATTATTTTTGGATCAAATTTTTTTACTTTTCTAATTTTTCATATTAAGATAAACTTAAAAAATATTATTATTTGAACTAACTTAAAAATCTTTCAATAAAAGACAAAAAAATACTATATAAAAAAAGCTATCCCACACAATTTAGTTTCCCATCATTTTTGTATTCTTTAAGTTAAATAGCATGAGCCAACTGTTAATTGGATCATATCATAAAGCTTTTATATACATATATGTATCTATTTATCTAGAGCTATTTCTCCATCCTTGTGTGCCCATTTGAGGGTGCTTAATTTGGAATTTTCAAATTTCAAGGTTTATAAGTTTGTATGAAAAAACCTTTGATTATAGAAACAAGATTGGTGAATTTAAATAACATCTACTTCACGTTTTTGTAGATAAATTATTGTGATTTTTATTTATATATGGTATTTAGTGTAGCTCAAATTATGAAGTTATATATTATAACTAAAAAAATATAAAAATAATTTCAAACAAAAATTATAAATATTTATTATAATTGTAAACTTATTATTTCAAACTGCATTTTTTGTTTGATGATTTAGAATTAGAAAAACTTATAAGTATATATGTTTAGATTTTTACAACTTTTTACTTAACGTTTTACTCTCATAGCTGTTCACGTAACCCACTATGCAATCTGTGCTATAACGCATGTTGTTTTGGTTGATTAGGGATTTTTCACCAGAATGCAAAGGTATAAATTAAAAAAATTGTAACAATATTGTCCCACTTCATAAATTCGGACAAGAAACTCAGGGCTTAATAAATAAGAGCAATAAACCCAATTGGCATCTCGTTGATTGCTATACCAATTTCTACTCTCCCATTTAAGGATTTTATCGAAGACAAAAAAAATTTCATGCTACAAAAGCAAAACCAAATCTTTGAGCTTGTTGAGTTGAGAGTTCCTACTTTCCCCCACAAAAAGTTAGTCATTAACTACAAGAGAAAAATTATTAGCCCTTTTTTTCTCTAAGTCTCTACTAAACAAATACAAGAGAACAAGAACTAAAATAGTTGGTTATGGTGGATGGCATCTTTGCCAAGTTGTAAACAAGAATAAAGAAAAGAGAATTAGTTAGGAGTAATTATTCGGCGCTCCTAGAGTACCACGTAATAAGTTCGTATGATATTTTTTTGATTCATTATGGTAATAACAAATTTTACGGTAGAAATATGATAAATAACTTTTGTTCGGTAATTATAAGATAAAAAGTGATTTATATTGTGTAAGTTGCGATTATTTATTTGTCGAAAATACTACATAACATTGCCTACATAGTACTCTGAAATTAGCTAACAATTTGCCATTAGCTAGTGCTTTGCTAAAGCAGCCAATGCATGTTTTGGCCTCTTTTGCTGAGTACCAGCAGACCAGGAGACATTAATGGGGAATTGGTTGGTGGGGTAACAAACCACCGAGTGAACTATTCCTCAGGCTCTTCAACAGCACCATTTAGAAAAGGATATCTCTTTATTCAGTAATAAACAAGCTGTCTCATGGTAAAACAAGGTGCTAATCTGAAGGGAATCTTTTTAGAAGAAAGCTCTTTGAATGGGAAAAAGATTAGTGGAACTCAATTCGAAGTACAGTGGAAAACCAGGCAGTACAACCAGACAAGGAAGATAAGCTAATTTGGAAAGAAGATACAAATGTGAGCTATTCTACAAAGTCATTCTTGAGGCAGTTTGGAGAAGGGAAAAAGAACTAAGAGAGGTCCAGCTCAGATTAAAAGATTGAGAGAGCATAGGGAGAGAGAGAAACAGGCTCAAGTTTGACGCTATAGATATTGTGTGAGTAAAATAGTGAAATTTGTGTTTCATATTAACATATGGTCGATTGTTTTTTCTTTTCCGTAGAGGTATGCATTTATTCGAATCACGTAAATTCTTATTTTTTTGTGGGTGTTCTTATTCTCTATTTGATCTGTATTGATCATAGGTTACGCTTCTGTTTTAGCTGCATACAAAATTTGTACGCATTAAATCCCAACACTAAGATCATATAATTTTTAATGAAAATTACCAGTTCCATAATTAAGTCAAACAATAATTTAAAGCGAACATACTAAAAAAAACTCATTTAAAAAATTAACAAATATAAAAAAATAAATTTCTAAAAACTATGCTAATTAAGGATTTAAGTAACCCTTATTGATTCATCTGCGTGCATTGGGCCAACAAATTTTAGAATTATGAAGAGATGTTCACGGTTCGTTTGGGTTCAGCTTCAAGTTAAGCTAATAATCAAATCATTCTAAAACGTTTCAAGAATAAAAACCATAATCGAATCATATGCATGAATTCGAATGGTATCAAATCAATAAATAATAGTTCTAACGTTAAGTACTTGTTAGCTATTATATGCTAAAAAAAGCATTCATTTATTTACTTATTTCTTGTTATTAGTTTTTTTATCTACTCTTTTCTTTATATAATTTTATTTATCACTTGTTTAATATTTTACAAAGAGGGATCATTGTCTATAAATTCTGAATTATATTTTATGTATTTGTTATTTTACTATATTTTTCATTATTTACTAATGGTTTATGAATTATATATCATTATAATGTTATGACAAAAATAAAAAATAAATAATAAAAGATAATAAATAAAGAAAAAGAGAAAACATAAAATTAAACAATTAATATTTTTAAGTTTTTTCTTTATGTATTATACGAATATAAACAAAATAGGTAATGGATCATTTCAATTTTTTTGATTTTTTGAAACTTAATCCATAAATGAAATCATAAAAAACAAATTCTAAATTATTCAAAATCAGAACCAAACTATTTACCAACAAGATAGAATCGAACTGTATATTTTAAATCAGTTCAACCGATTTACCGGTTCGATCCATTTTTTTAACACCCTTGAGGTATGTATTTGCAAAGTGACTATAAAACAAGAATATCACGACATAGACCATGTTTGAGATTTAAAAAATACTGATTTAAAAAAAAAAATTAAAATCAACATTTAAATTTTATTATTTGACATTCTAAGAAAGTCAATTAACTTTTTTTTTTTTGCTTTTTTAAACATATTTGCATCCAACACAAATTTAACTTTTTTATTTTTTCTTTAAGAACTTAAATCTCTTATTAATTGCACGTTCTAAATCCCAAGCATGCTTCAGATCTTAGAAGGCTCACACGACATGACTTGAGATTAACATGATCTCAATGCATGAACCAAATCCTCCCACAAATCTCAAGTCTTTAAAAAAAAAAAAAAAGAAACAATTGAGTGAAACCATGCAATCTGTAAAGTCTTCGAAAAGACTCTGGCAAGAAAATCTTAAATTAGATCTCATTAAATTATGGATTTGTTTGGGATAACTTTTTTAGTGGTTTTTTTTTTAAAAAAGTTTTTGGGCTAAATTCTTTATTTTTTCGATTGGTGATGGTAAAACAAAATATAAAAGTATATTCATTTTGAAAAAAATTAAAAAAAAATTACCAAAAAAAAAAAAGCCATATAAAGCCTTAAAGTACTTTTTTTTTCTGTCTTATATGAACGTTTAGTATTTTTGGATCAAATCTTTTTATTTTTTTGATTTTCATAGCAAGATAAATTTTAAAAATATTATCGTTTGAACTAACATGTTTTTTTTAATAATAATAATAAAAAATTCTATATAAAAAATGTTATCCACACGATTTAGTTTCCCAACATTTTTGTATTTTTTTAAAGTTAAATAGCATGGGCCAACTGTTAATTGGATCGTATCATACTACAAAAGCTTTTATATACATATTTGTATCTACTTATCTTGAACTTTTCTCCATCCTTGTGTGTCCAGTCCATTTGGGGGTGCTTAATTTGGAATTTTCAAATTTCAAAGTTTATAAGTTTGTATGAAAAAACCTTGAGTATAGAAACAATATTAACGAATTTAAATAACATCTACTTCACATTTTTGTAGATAAATTCTCATGATTTTTATTTATATAAGGTGTTTGGTGTAGCTCAAATAATGAATTTGTGTATTATAATTAAAAAAATGTAAAAATAATTTCAAACAAAAATTATAAATGTTTATCGTAATTGTAAACTTATTATTTCAAACTGTATATTGTGTTTGATAATTTAGAATTAAAAAAACTTATAAATACATCTGCTTAGATTTTACGACTCTTTATTTAACTTTTTGCTCTCATAGTATGAGAATTAATCCGTTTATATAATCATGTAGGCACTATGCAATTTGTTTCATAACACATGTTGCAGTTCTGATTGATTAGAAATTTGTCATGAAAATGCAAAGGTATAAATTGAAAAAGTTGTAACGATATTGTCCCAGTTCATAAATTTGGACAATGAATTCGAGGCTAATAAGTAGGATTTGGACAATAAACTCGAGACTAATAAGTAAGAGCGATGAACCCAAATGGCATTTCGTTGATTGCTATATGAATCTCTACTCCGTCAATGGAGGATATTATCAAAGAAAAAAAAAATTCATGCCAACCAAATCTTTGGCTTTTTGAGTTAAGACTTTCTACTTCCCACACAAAAAGATAAAGTCATTAACCACAATAATTTTTTTCTTCAGTCTCTACTTAACAAATACAAGAGAACAAGAACTAAAATAGTTTGTTATGGTGGATGGCATCTTTGCCTAGTTGTAAACAAGAATAAAGAAAAGTGAATTAACTAAGAGTAATTACTCGGTGTTTTTAAAATATTATATAATAAATTTATATGGTATTTTTATTTAATATAATAGTAATAAATTTTATAATAAAATTATAATAATTTATTTTTATTAAATAATTAAAAAATAAAAAATAATTCATATTATATATATTATAATTATTTATATATTAAAAATGAATATCTAATAATTTGCCATTAGATGGTGTTTTGGTAAAGCACCCAACGTGTGTTTTGGCCTCTTTTGCTGAGTACCAGCAGACCAGGAGACATGATCCCAACCCTAACCCCTCCCATCACACTTGAGTTGACCTTCACAAATCACAAATCAAATCACAAATCACAGATGGGTTCAATGAATGAAAGCACATGATCATGGGATGCTAGTTTAGACAATTGCCTAACTTGATGTGGGGTTTTGATTCTTCTCCAATTTTTTGATGGGTATATTACACTAATACCTTATGTATTTAAGAATTATATTATTATTATTTTTTATTTTTTGAAATATTATTATATTTTTTTATTTTTTTAAATATTTTAATCTAAAAGTTAATTTTTTGTTTTGAACAAAAAAATGATATTTTTATACTTACACTTTTTAATTTTTTTGTTTTTACACTAACACCCTCTATTTTTTTTGTTTTTTGTTTTTTATTTTTTTTAATTACAAAATTTTATTTAAAATTTTTTAATTAAAAAATAAAAA
>JAOTRH010060927.1:0-18623 GCA_034768845.1 Heliamphora exappendiculata
CGTCCAGCTGGACGTTACTACTCGATAGCTTGAAACAACCTAATAAGAGAATCGGGAATCTTTTGTCGACTTCCTAAGGACGTTATAGCTATACTGGCTGATGGAAGCGGTGGCTATATCCTCCCATGTTCTTGTTTTAGCCACTTTTAGAGAAAGAAACCATCTTTGCGCAGCCTCGAAAAGTGACCGATGGAACAATTGGGCCTTAAGCTGATCGTCGATCCCCATTGGGGAGAGGGTGCCAACATACATTCTCAGGTGGATACGGGGATCCCTAGTGCTATCAAACTTTTTCATTTCTGGCATCTTGAACTTCTCAGGCAGTTTTGCATCCGGGAATAGGCACAAATCACCTACATCCAGCATATATTCTTCAACTCCTTCAGCTTTTCTCAGCACCTTTTCCATCCGGTCAATCTTTTCTGCCAGCGCAGATTCCCTAGGCTGAGCGGTGTTTTCATCTTCTACCACAATTGGGCGGGGAACCCGAGGTGGTACAGCAACCTGTAGTATCTCGGGTCCTTGGTTTTCATCCCAAAAATCTTCGTCGTTCTCATTCGTATTGTCTGGCTGTCCATTCATACCGAGCATACGAGTCTGAATTACTTGTATCTGTGCCTGACATTGAGTTTGAGCTTGGGTCTGCTGCTCCACAGCCCGTTGTATCTCGGTAATAGCCATCCTCAGGAATGTCAAATTAACTTCATTTTTTGCCATGTCTGTTGATTTAAAAACTCTGTGAAGTTTGCCTGATTCTGATCTTACCCAAACTCGTGTCGACTGTACTCTTTTCGAATCAATGGTAACCCACAGAAAAACCTAATCCCACAAGCAGAATAACTAGTCTGAGATATTTTTTGAAAGAATTCAGACAACAGACAACAAATATCCCAGATACCCAAAATAGCTGAAACTGAAATAATGCCCCTGTTTAGCTCATATCACCAGCATAACAACTGAACATCTGAGAACCCAAGGGGATAGATCAACCAAGTTCTAGAGGAAAGGTTTTATCGAAGTGGACGATGTTCCAATTGAAAGATTATTCTAATCTACGAGAGGCTGGTTCGACCTATGAGTTTAAAGAAAATTGGCAGCATAACGGTAGAAAAATAAAACTTTCTCACATAGGTCGAAAGAAAGGTGTTTGAAGCAAGCCTAGATTAAAAATGGGATATTAGAATTAGCAATCCAACCAGAACCCAGAAGGGGAAGAAATAATTTTAAAGGTCCAAAACGAAACACAGGCATAACCCCGAGAAGAAGCCTGATACAACAACAGGAAAGAACTGACAATCCAAGAAGAACCCGAAGGAGAGAGAGACTCTCTTAGAGGTGCTAAAACGAAACATGGGCATGACCCTAGGAAGAAAACTAAGGCGTGAGAAACTGATCAGGGTGAAGGACGAAAGTCGGGTAAGAACCCGAAGGCGAAAAACTAATCTAATCGAAGGATAACAAAAAATCAGGGCCGAACCCGAGGAAAGAACTAGTCTAATCTGAACAAACAATCCTAACAATATAAAGTCAAAACATTCAATAAAATAAAAAAATACATAATCCTATTAGGGTTAGCAGCACCTAATTGGGGGGTTGTAGATTCACTATATGCAAAAGGCCAATTTTGGTCAATTTAAACAGGTACCTTCTGAATAGAGGCAGGTATATACCTCCCATGCCTGGAGTAGTGCAGGTCATGATCAAACAGTATGCGCGAACTCTTTTACTGTACCTTTGGTAGCGTACAGTCAGTAAGGGTTGCCCGTCTTTCCAACAATCTCCGAAACGGATTAACGTTCAGGGCATCAGGTCGACCAGGCAGGGGGGTTTGAAGAACCATGCATATGTATGCAAAAATAAAAATGAGAAATTTTCTTAAGAACCAATGATGTTTTCAAGTTTAGCCTTCTTATTTGATTTTATAAACCAGTTCCCAGCAGAGTCGCCAGAAAATACTGTGGCATTGGGATTTAGGGGTAAAAAATAAGAGAATTCAAAAGATATTTTGAAAAATATTTTAACACCTTAAAAACCAAATTTTAAAAACCCCTTTTATCGAAAATAGAGTTGCCTCTTAGTTTTTGAGAAAAACTAAGAAAACTAAAAATAGTCACTGATCTTTAAAACGTTAACCAGAGAAACAGAGTTCGGGAATTAAGGTACGAATCGAGAAAAGTGTTAGGCACTCCATTCGCCCAATCATAAGGTTGGCCTCTACTAATCATCATTGGTTCTTTAATAGAATTTCTCAAATGCATACAATTAAATAAAATGGAGGCAAAGAGAGAACATCCAAAATCAAATATGAAAAATACATAAAATATGTACATAACACTCTAAAACAAATAAGTGTCAAAAAAAATCCTAAATCCTACGACATGCAATTTCTATCTAAATGATACATAGAACGCTTCCACATAGAATATTCACAAAACAAGCTAACTGTCATAATTTAAATAAAAGAGCAAAAGCATGGTAGAAATTGTTAAAATTACCTAAACTTAGATTTGCTACAAAAATAAGCTAAACTATTTTAAATACAAAATGTTTTAAAGAAAGTAATCAAAATATGCACGTTATCAAAATAAACTAGATTGGTATTAACATGAAAAAGAAATGCTAAGTATAAAATAAAAGATGTACAAAAGAGAAAATTATATATTAAAAGAAAGCTTACTTAATAAAGAAATTTAAAAAAAGAATTTTATAATAAAAGAGAATTTAAGGATTTGAAAGAAAAGAAAAAGGTCACAAAAGAAAAATTATGCTAAAATGAAAGGGTTAGAAAATATTTATTTAAACTATTAAAAGAAAACATAACTATTCATATTTTATATTTAAAATAAAAGCAAAAGAAAGCAAAAGAAATGAAAATTACATTTCAAAAATAAGGATGTGATTTAAAGACTTTTTATGATTTTTTGGTTTAATAAAGAAAAAGAAAGAAAAAGATGAGATAAAATGTAATGAAAAGAAAATAAAGCTTTAAAATAAGGAAAATAAAACTTTAAAAGATAAAATAGGTACTAACATTGAAAGAAAAGAAATACTAATAGAGTAAAATTAGATTAATACTAAAAGAGAAAGAAGAGAAAAAGAATATTATAAAAAAAAGATTTAAAGCTAATAATGAAAAGAAAATAAAATGCTAGAAAAAAGAAATTACAATAATATTAAAAACAAAAGAAAATGAAAAACAAAAGCTAGTAAAGAAGCATTGAGCTAAGAAGAAAATGAAGCCAACATTAAATTAATGTTACAAGAAAATAAAATAAAATAAAGTGCTAGTAGAAGAAATTAGACTAACTAAAAAGAACAAAGGGAAAATGAATGTTAGAACATTAGATTAACATAAAAAGAAAAAAAAGAAAATTTAAAGTAAATGCCAATAAAGAAAATTAAACTAATGCTAGCAAAATAAAAAAAAATTAACAAAAAAATAACTATTTATCTTAAATGTGAAATGTAGCATTGATTACTACATTCACATAAATGTAAGTGTATTATTATAACAATTAACAACATTAATTTGTTATAATTGTCAAGCCATGTTAGCACTATTTAATGAATTAATTACAGATAATGTGCTTAGTGTGAAAGTGTAAACTAAGCAATTAATTAAGAATACTAAACTAAATGAAGGAAATTATATAAGAAACAAGGTTAACTACACGAATGAAAGAAATACACAAATTGAAAATGAATTTAACCCGATCACTCCAAAAGAGAGAGGGTGGAGTTAGAAGGATCGGGGATCCAAACGAAGTACCTGAATTGTGGAATCCTCAAGTCGGGAATGTACTCCAATGGGCCAATTCTCGGGTGGTGATCCAAGTAAGACTTCGACCTCGGTCGAAGGTTCGGCAAAGTTTCCATGTTGAGGCTCGGGATTACTTGGTATATCGGCAGAGTCTCTCTCACTCAAAATTCGTACTGAAAACGTACGCTGAGGTACGGTATTTATAGAGTTCTTCAACCAATGAGATGTTGCCACGTTTTGGGACACGTCAGGACAGTTAGAGTTGGCGTTCGCCACAATCAAAGATGGCGGTCGCCATGTTTTTGAAAGGTTCCATAAAGTTCTATGGCGGTTGCCATGATGGAATTGGCGGTCGCCACATTTTGCTAGGGTTTTCAAGAGGTTCTATTAGCGATCGCCTTATTTGGGCTGCAAGTTTCAATGGCTCGATAAGATTTCACTAGTTTGAAGGTTCTAGATTCAAATACCGAGCTTGGATCATATCCCGATGATCGTACTGAGGCACTATTCCAGCTGTGTTCATCATCGGATTCTCCTAAGATTAGGCGGGGTCAAATTGGGGTGTCTACACCATTTGAGACCCTTTTTTTGCCGTTGCACAAAAATGGTCATAATAATAGTTTATTTGAGACGGTTGATTTCTGTCATAATAAGATGGTAGCAAAAATAGATCATTTGCGACGGTTTGTTTGCCGACGCAAAAATGAGTCATTTGAAGCGGTAATTTACCGTCGTAAATAAATGGATGTTAAAAAGTAGTTATTTGAGATGATTTTTTACCATCGTAAAAAAATGATCGAAAATAAACTGACGTATTTGTGCATTTTTATGAAGGTCTAATAATGATTATGATTTATTTATTTTATGTTATTTATTTATTTTATTAATAAAAATATTATCTTTTTAATATCTCTTATTGATGAAAAATTAAGAAAATTTAAAAATTATATAGAAAGATAAAAAAAATTTAAAAAAATTAAAATTTACCAAAAATTTGGTTAATATCTCTTACCTAAAATATGATTATATGTTAAAAAAAGAAAAGAAAAGAAGGGGACAATGTTTTTCATCTCAGTCGAAGAAGCTGAGCTTCAAAAACGAAAACAGAGAGAGAAGAGAGGAAACGAGCGCGCGATTTGACTATAGGTGCTCCTTCGCCTAACCACCGTCGCCGACGTCACCAGGTCACACCACCGCTGCCGACGTCGCCATCCCCGCCGGCGGCCATACCCCCAATCCGTGCGTCCCCTCTTTCTCTTTTTCTTCTTCAGTTTTTTTTCTCCATGTGACGAAGCCATCGAAGGCTCGAAAGCTCCTTTCTCACTGGAAATCAATGTTCTTCCATCCCAAATCAGACATTGCCGACCAAGACACGAACGTCAAACTACACAAGCTCCGCGATTGGTCATTTTGGAGCTGAAACTCAAGCTAGCCGAATCTAGGGTTTTCAATTTATGGCATTTTTGGCTTCTACCATGTAAGATCTTGACTAATACATGTTGTATTATGTAGATGTGTGTTGGTTTCTAAATTAAATCCATGAAACCCGACAGATTTTAGAAATTTACTTGGAAACCTAGTTAATTGAATGCGAAGATGACATTAGAATTTAGATATTATAACTTTTAATTCGAAAATCTTATGTTAAATTGATGATTTCATGTAAATTGGGGAAACGTTGAGATGGGAGAGACAATTGCTAGTTAAACCCGAGTAGCATGAAGATTTAAGTATTTAGGACTAATTTGATAGTTTGAGTTCAAATCATGGGTATTTAGGTTAAAATTCTAGATGAATTCTTGATCCATTCTTATGGTTACTTGAATGCAATGGTGAAATTAGTTAACTAGTAAAGTGTTAAAACCTTGTAACTTGTTAACTTATAGATTAAAAGTTAAGTTCATAAATTAGTTCCAAAACTTGGAATGAGTGTATACAAGCCTATGGTGATGTTGAAATGTGTGAATTTCATAGAATTCGAATAAATAAATTGGCTACATGAGTAATATTACTTATTTATTTATGGTTCTTAAGTTAACATTACACATTGAATTAGAGGTTTTGGAAAATTCTAGATTTAAACCGAAGTTGAGATTGTGGTGAAATATTGATTCTATGAAAAATTGAATAAACTTAATTATACAAAACCATCAAAGAGTGGATATGACATTTATATTAATGACTCATGGTATTAAGGTTAACAAAAAGGGCTAATTGGGACACTTGAATCTTGACTTGAACCTTGTAACTTATAAACCTATAAATTGAAGATTTACTCCATGACTTAATTTTAAGGTTGAAAGTTTAGTGAGTATAAATCTTAATATGGATAGTATAAAATATACTCTTGTGAAAATGGAGTAAATTGTTGGGGTTTGATTCTGTGAGACCCTGACCTATTTTATTTTTAGAATAATTTCAAGATTGACGGAGTTAGAGTTAATCTTTGACCTCGGGTGTTGGGGTTTGTGCTTCTTCACAATAGAACAACAGGTGCGTATGAGTTTTATGCTTGTTCAGGTTCCGTTGAGGCTTGTTTGGTTTGGTTTAAGGCTACAAAACTAGTTTTACACAGAAAAACACATTGTCCTGAGGTTCGGTCGACTGAAGGGGTTAGCCTAGTCGACTTGACCGAGATTTTCTAGTTCGGTCGATTGAACTAGGGTGTTCGGTCGACTGAACCGTGGCGCTAGGCAATTTTCATGTTTCCAGTTGGCTGTTCAATCGATTGGAGTGGGGGTTCAATCGACTAAACTGAGGATTTTGGCAGATTTTGGAGTTTTTCTATAAATATCAGGGGCTGAGATATTTTTAAGGAGCTTTCTTCTAAGCTAAGTTTTGGTTTCCTCTACCTTTTCTCTAAATTTCTGAGGGCCTGGGGCTCGATTTTAAGCAATCCGACAGTGAATCCTCGATGTTGGTGCTGGAGGCTTCGTATATATCTGGACAGATTCTCGTTTCATTGAGGTTCAGTTTTCGAGGCTTCGAGTTTTGACTCGCTAAGGTAGAATTTCAAATTCTACTGCTGTATTAGGGTGTTATATTTAATTATATGCTTTTTTACCAGGTAAAAAATGCATAAAATGTAATATTTATGTTTAAACCTTTGTTTTTCGGGTAAAAGCATATTTTTTGCTTTTTTTGGTTCATTACGTTATATGACTTGTGGTTGGATGGTTTTCAAAGGGTGTTCTTGAAAACGGTGAAAAACGATGGTTTTGATTGCAATCTCAACATTTTATGTTTTGGAGGCTTGGAGCTCGCCTTTGGGGTTGAGTCTCAAGTTTTGAAACGTTTTGTTGAAAATGAGGAAAAATATTTTGAAATATTTTTGTTTGATCTCCATGTTGATGGATGGATCTAAATACATGTATAATGTAGTTTATGGAAATATTTTTTGTAGTTGAGCTACGGTTCGATTTTTAGAAGATTATCTAGATGTACCGGGATGACGTGTTTTAGTTATGTCACCGGGATAACGTGATTATCTAGATGTACCGGGATGACAATTTTTAGAAGATTATCTAGATCTCCCGTAAATTGAGATGGTTTGGTGCTTAGTTCCTTCGGGTTGTCGCCCGTAAATTAAGTGATTCGTTATGGTGCTCCGTATAGAACTTGTCATTACCTAGCAGGTCTTGAGAGATGCTGGAACTAGGTAATGGGCAGGAGTCTATAGTAGTTACCTCTATCCTCTTGTGATGAAGTCGGTACATAGGATCTTATTCTTCTTCTTTTTTTTTCACGATGGTACATTCCGTGAGGGAACAAGGTTTTGGTTACTGTTTTTCCTTAATTATGGAAAATATCTTTTATCTTTCCTTGGTGTGTGATCCAAGTGGAAAAATAACGTTTTGCTTACTATTTTTCTTCAACTGTAAAATGTGATTTTGCATTGTTTAAATGCTTAGTTGTGAAGGGGAAACTATTTTGGGAGTCTGATGGGAAAACTTGGAGTTTTATAAAATAAAACCGTTTTGAGCCTCGTGTTAGCCTGATGGAAATCTGCAAGTTTTCTAAATGAAAAACCTTTTAGACCATGTGGTTGAGCTTGTATGCTTATGATTGTATAACCTGCTTTACAGCTTTATCGTCTATTTCTATTAGGCTTCAGCTCACGGTGTGGGATTTTGCTATAAAATCTTTTTTAAGTAAGCGTGGTCCTGTAGGTTGACCCGGTGGTGCTCGGAGGTGGCGATGACAAGATGTCTATTTTGTCTTGATAGGTAGCCTATACCTATTATATATGTCTTAGGTTTATTTGTAACATGTTGTAAATCATATACTATTATTGTGGATGTATGCATGTCTTAATGCTTTTGAGAAAACCTTGGGTTGGTTGTTGTTTTCCGTAGCTAATGTTGCAATCTTTGGTTGTATTGTAAACTTGAGATTTGTGATTGTGTGTAGAACCATGGTTATGTATTGTGGTTGAAGTTATGAATTAATTAAAATTTTTGACGCAATACATAGGGATGTTAAAGTTAGTTTAAGAGTAAGAGTTAACAATTTGATTCATGATGTGAATCACTCAAATAAAATTAAGTTAACTTCTTGTGTAATTAAGTTATTTCATAAGAATTGGCTAAGGTATGAGAACTTGGAGGAAAAACAATGATATGTTTGAATTATGAAAAATGTTAGTTTATGGGTTCAAAGTCAAATTCATATTGGGATTTAAAGATCTACTCACATTCGAAATATAAAATTTTATAATCATGTAGCTTTACTCAAATGTTTTAATCTCTAAGTCTTAGATGTCAAAACTTATAGAAATTCTTGAATTGTACTGTTTTGTTGGATGAATGTAATTGTGAGACCCGGACATTGTGAGACCCGAACCCGTCTCTTTTTGAGACTTATAAATACATATGATGTGTTTTGTAAATATATTTCTATGATGTATGATTTATTCGTTTTGATGCATGTTTAAGTTTATCTAGGCATGCGGGGTTGGTTCCCGGGGTTGTAAGGAGTTGCTGTGCGAATTTCAAAAATTCAAAAAAAAAGATATTTTGGAGGCCTATAAATATCTGGAGTTAGATATTTTTAAAAGATATTTTCAAAACTTAACTCCTAAGTTTCCTCTAATTTTCTCTCTGCCTTCTCTCTACCTTCTCGGGGGCCCAGGGCTTGGTTTTTGACAAACCAACTACTGATCCTTAGTATCGGCATCGTGGACTACGTTTTCATTCAGACGGAATTCTATTTCAATGAAGCTCAATTTTGCACGTGGATCGAGGCATCGAGTTTTTAACTCACCGAGGTAGGATCCTAAACTGTATAACTGTTAGAGGGTACTACATGTAATCCTATGTGTTTCTATCGTTTATAAACGCATGAAAAGTGATTTATGTTCAAGATGGGTTTTTGGGTTAAAAACCGTTTTCTTGGCGTTTCGGGTGGATGAAATTATGTTTGGAGGGTTTTTTTGCGGCTTATGGTAAGCTTGAGCTTACATATCCTTGTGGGTATCAAAATCAGGAGTTTGGGGGTTGGATGTGAGGTTTAGAAGTAAAAACAAGCACAACCTGTAGCTCAAAATAGTTTCTTGGCTGGTTCAGACGACTGAACCCATAAGTTCAGTCGACTGGATCATCTTTTAGTGGGTTCAGTCGACTGGACTTGGGAGGTCAATCGACTGAAGTTCCTTCTGTTTTGGTTCTCTTTTCCAGAGAGTTTTTCTGTCCACTAGAGGCTTGGGCCAGTCGACTGGAGTCCTGTGATGGGGCTTGGGTGTTGTTTCCAATGGTTTTGGCTTCTTTCGGGTGGTTCTAAAGCGATAGATTTGTGAGATCTCGCCTTTCAGATGTTGGTTTTTAAAGAGTGTGATTTAAAAAGGAGTTTTTACGAAAACTTTGTGAAAAACATGTTTTGTTTGATCTCCGTGGTTCATTGATTGGATTCTTGATATATACATGTGTTGTATATTTGGTTTGTGAGTTGGTTTTGAAATTTTTATCCATAGATGTACCGTGACAGTGGGTTGGTTGAGTTGGGCTTCCATTGCTCCTCAGTGCAAGTCCGAAAACGTGCGCAGCGTAGGTACTCAGTTCCTTCAGATTAGTCCCAGTAAATTAAGTCGTGTGGGTGCTTAGTTCTCTCGGGCTCAAGTCCCGTAAATTAAGTATTTGTCGGTTGCCTCCGTTAATAGCGTCGTTGTCGTGACTCCGTATAGAACTTATCATTACTTATTGAACTCTGCGCGGCTGTAGAGTAATCGAAAAGAGTCTATAGTTGTTACATTTGTTGGTGTGGCAGAGTCGGTACATAGCATTACATTTTATCATGTCTCCTCGGCTGTGTATCCCCGGGTGGAGAATGCTGTGTTTTACTGCTTTTCCTTAACTGTGTCATGATATCTGTCAAGATTATATGCATGGCTTCAAGGATGGAAAATTTGTGATTTTTGAGAGAAAAACCTATTTGGCTTTTGTGGTCGAGGTAACTCCCACCATATGACTGCATGACCTGTATTACAGTTTTATTGTCTATGTTCTATTGGGTTTTGGCTCACAATGTGGAATTTTTTGCTGTAAAACCCTTTTCAGGTGAACACGTGGAGTTGACCTAGTTGCAGAGGTGATGGAAGACTTGCTGTAGTTCTCTCTTTTTGGTCATATGTACTTTTACATGTGATGTCTGTAAAGGCTGGTTTTGTACGCCTTTTGGCGATATACTAATTCATGTATGAGAATGCATGCTTGTCGTTTATGAGAACTGAACTTGGAAAATCTTTTATCCAACTGTTGTATTTTAATTTACAACTGTAAAACCTATTTTCTAAATGAGTGTTTTGGTGGGCTTTCGCGTGACCCTGGTGTTTGGGGCGTGACAGTAATTGCACTGATACTTTGAGTAATAGTCTTTGATTTATTGTGAATTGTCATTGGGTGTTGAGATCCAGGCGGAGCCTGTGTATAATATTGTTATTTGAGTTTGACAAGTTGGTAAATAATTTAGAAAAATTCGAAAAACTAAAGAAACTCTGCCGAAATTTTTCAGAAATATACTTCGAATATTTTGAGGTACAGTTTGAGAAACGATAATTTTTTTTAAAAACAATCTAGATTTAGTATGTTTTCTTGAAAGGAAGTTCCAAGCACAGATTAAACTACATGAAAAGGTTATCTCATTGATCGGCTTAGATTATTAGGTTGTTAAGCATGTTCACGTGCCTCGGAGTCAGGGCATGACAGGATTTGTGAATTACATCTTGCTAAAATTATAAATTTATAAATTATAATTAGAAAGATATGATTATAATTTTACAACTTGATTGGGAACTTGGAATAAATTAGCATATTGTTGCTTTATTTTCATTAAATGATCTTACTTGCATCGTTATGCTTTTAATGTAACAGTGGTTATTTCACCCACTTTTTTGGCATTATGTTGATTTTTAATGGATTGTTGGGAGTAGGAGGTTATGATCTTGAAAAGTGATTTATTAATCTTTATTTTTCATTCTAATTTTGGTAAAAAGGGGCAAAAAGGAATTCCTTTCATATACGTGTTGATGGACTTGAGTTCTTATTGTGAATTTATGTCTCTAACAACCATTTAATTGTGCCAGACACGCATTTATTTCCTAGATTACAGATATCAGAAAATCAGAACGTCCAACCCTTCTTTACTTCAAAGGAGCTAAGCATCGGCATCGGGTCAGTATTCAAGTTCTACATGTTATTCAGTTAACTCACTTTCCATTTTATGTTTTAGTTATGTCACCTTAAAACAATTGAATATTGTGGATGATGAATATGATTTGATAATGTTGAAGTTTGAGATGTGGTGGATTGTTTTAGAATTTAATTATTGTTTGAATGTGATGTATAATAGGATTTAACACAGAGGATGTTGCTGATTGCGCGTTTAGGATGTGATCGCTTCGGTTTATGTGACTTTTTCCATATTCTATTTTTTAACCATTTTTTTGGTTTTTTGTGACTTTTTTCACCTTTTGATTCATTTTTTTAAATTTTTTATGTGTAAGCTCCTCTTAGTTAACTAGAGCCTAACAATATCAAACCTCGCAGTGGCAAAATAGTTGTGATTAATCATTTTTAAGTCAACTAAAGTGATTAATCATCTTAAAAGCTATATTGAGGCATGGTCTCATGATGGGTAAAAAGCTCTATTTATATGTTAATTTTCTTTTAGATTAGTTTATTTTACTTCAAATTTATGTTAATGTTATCATTAGTTTTATGTTCCTTTTACTCAAGAAGGCTTGGGAACACTGATTTTTTTTGGTTTTGGCAACACTGATTTTTTTTTGTTTCGGTTTATGTTCCTTTTAGATTCTTTTCATGCTTCTTGAATTTATCCAATGCTGCAGCTAATTCATGCATTAGCCTTCAAAATAAGAACATTCCTTTTAATGTTCTCATTGTTGATTGCGGGAAAAGAATTTCTATGTTCCCTCAGGTAAACTACTTCACTCTCTCACTCTCTAACTTCTTGCATATACTTCACTCTCTCTCTAACTTCTTGCTCTCTCTCGACTTTTCTCTCAACTCTCTTCGTCTTTCTCTTATTTCCTATCCTTTGCTCCTTTCTTGCTTCACGATGTTTACTCTGCTATTTGTGATCCCGTTCTTCTTCATGGCGGGCCAAGGCCATGGGGATGATGACTTGGGCGCGCGACAAAGTCCCTCTGCTACTAATAGCTCTTCGATGGGTGTCCTTTCCGCCAGCAGAGTTACTCCCGCGTAGCCCGCTGCTGCGATGGATGCTCTGGTGCTCGAGGCAGAGCGTGCCTCCCGCGGTGTTACTGAGGTGGCACGAGCAGCTGCTGTGGCGTAGGCGGCTGCAGATGCTGCTGCTGAGGCCGCGGTGGTCGATTTCTTGGATCCCGATACTGGAGAGGGTCATCTGGCGCCCTTCAACCCGCATACATACACTCCACTATCTCACCGCGTGGTTCCTCATGGGATGAGACGCTACGAGTCTCCTACTGTCGAGGTTGCTGCTAACGTTCTGCTCTGGGAGCCTGACCATCATATGTCTCGCCGGCGCCCATCGGTATGTACCCTGTTCTTACTGTTTTAATACCAGGGCATAGTATATCTCAAACGTAAACGCATGTCTAGAATCCCCCATATGATGATGAATGATGATTCATCTTGATGTGTTTGATGAATGCTGATGATGATTGTTGATGATGGTGCGATTGATGGTTGGAATTTAAAATTAACTTAGGTACCCAAGCGATGGAGTTTAAAACAGTAAGGACAGTTAGGATTGAACAAACAATAAAATGGCAATTATTTTAAAAATAGAAGACTTTAATTTTTATTTTCATTTCTAGGAAGAACATAAGAAAATTAAGGGGGAGATTTTTGTTTTGTTTTTGGGGCTAATTATGAAAATTTCAAAAATTCTAGAATTTTATAGGGAATTTTTTCAGAAATCCTAAAATTTGGGGCAAATTTATTATATATTTTTATTTTTATTATTATTATTATTTTCTATTATTATTATTTTATTTTATTTTTTATTATTTTTTTATTTATTATATTTTTTTATTATGTATCTATATATATTTTTTACAGACTCTAGAAATTTAAGAGGCATTAGAAAAACTTTTAAGAAGATTTTTAGAAAATTTTAGAAAATCCTAAGAATTTGAAGAAAATTTTGGAAATTTTAAGAAAACCCTAGAACTTTTGAGAAAAATCTTAGAATTTTGAGAAAAATTTAAGAAAATTCTAGAAATTTTTAGAAAATTCTAGAACTTTTGAGAAAAATCTTAGAATTTTGAATTTTGAATAAGAAATTCTAGAAAGTATGAAAAAAATCTTATAATTTTGAAGAAATTTTTTTTTAGAAGATTGGGTCAAATTAATCCTAAAACGGTCAGGGTAAAATGGGCAAAACATAAAAATTTCTTATTTTTTGGAAAGAACGGTTGATACAAAATAATAAAGGTTTAGGATTACTAAGATGTGCAAAAATCATGAACCTAGGGTTAGGGTGCCTAATTTTCTAGGACTCGAGAGAAACCAAAGGGTTGTCACTTACACACGAACATAGAGTTAGGGTGGCTAGTTTCCTAGGGCTTGAAAGAAACCGAAGGGTCGTCACTTACACACGAACCTAGAGTTATGCCTTCAGATATTTTTCTGCACTTTGCTTGCTTGATCTGTTCTTTATATATTCTCTATCTGTCTTCTCTTTATAGGCTGGCCACTATGTCCGAGGCTTTGGAGGTTCAGCCTCTGAGGAGGTGTTGGAGTGGTATGATGCCCTTCCCGCTCCCAGTCGGGCTTACATCGATGCCTCCGACTTTGCTCGCTTCATACCCCTGTTGGGTAGGACGAGCAACGATCGGGTATGGCTGACAGCCCTGGCCGAGCAGTGGTGGGACACCACCAACACTTTTCATTTCACCACCTTCGAGGCTACTCTGACACCTCTGGACTTCGTGCTCATCACGGGCATCCAAGTGGGCGGTGCCTCTATTCCATTTGATCCATCCATAGCTCAGTCGTCTGACGCATTGCTGTATTTTCTTGGGGCTTTCCCCGTGCAGATGGACCAGGATCGAGTCAGATACACTTGGTTCTTTGACCGCTTCTGACACTTCCAGTGGACCGAGCCTCGCCACTACAAGTGGGTCGCCCGATGCTTCTTGATGTATATGTTTGGTACCTCCTTATTTTTGAACAAGGAGAATACCGTTCATTTGCATTACTTGGGCGACCTGGATCGTCTTGATCGGGTTGCTTCATACAACTGGGGAGGCGCTGCCCTGGCTACTCTTTACAGCTTCATGAGGACTCTCACTCGGTTCCCTCAGGAGTTCAGCATTGGGGGATGTTGGAGGGTTTGAGAGGTATGATTTAGCTTCTACAGTTCTTTATTTATTTTTGTTACCTGTTACTATCTGCCTGCTGACATCTTCTTCTTTGCAGTTGTGAACCTATGAGTTCCTCGGGCTTCATGTCCGGGCAAACTCTGCAGTAGACCTTCTAGTCATTCCCCGAGTAGCCCAGTGGTCCTGAGGGTTGAAAGGGAAGAAGGCTGGGGGAAAGGACATCGATCGATTTTGGGTTTTGCTGGACCGGCTGACTCCTACCCAGGTATCTTTATTCTGTACACTACTTTCTTCATTATACTTCTTATTACACTATTCACTATATTGTTCACTGTATTGTTCACTGCACGGTTCTTTTCACTGTTCACCGTACCATTCACTACACTATCTTGATTTATTACTGTATATTGTACTATTTGCTGTACTCTGCAGGTTCACTGGGACATTTGGCAAGAAGCAGAGGATCGGGCTGACACAAATTTGATGCGCAGTTGGGATATCACTCCCAGGAGGATCCTGCTGGAGGGTCCATTTAGATGGGAGTACTATTTAGGAGAGCAAATGGTTCGCCAGTCGCTCGGCCTGGATCACTTTTGGATCCCTGTGGTTCCTCCCGCCTATATGTGCCAAACTGAGCAGCTGAGCCAAGTCGATCTTCTCCTCGAGCTGGTGGGGACTCCCGCTACTGAGCTGCTGGTGGCGGAGGGAGATTACATTGCCTGGGCTCGGGCCCATCTACTTGGTCCATTAGGACCCGGCCCGGTTGTCCCAGGTGGCAGAAGGCGAGGACAGGCACCAGAGGCTGCGAATGTTGGTGCTGCTGGAGCTACTGGTGGAGCTGCTAGTGGAATGATAGGCCCAGAGATTCCCTGGAAGATCCATACTGTGGCTTATGGCTTCCCCTTCTCCCTTCCTGTTCTAGTCCTGCCAGTTTTTAAGTTCAGAGCAGAGATTGGCTAGGTATTTTCTTATCCTTACTCCCCCCTTTTATTTTTTATTTTCTACTTTATTTGTTTGATGGTCTTTTCCTTTTCCTTCTATAGTTTAATCAGGCATGGGTGGATTATCTGCTGCTGATACTTACGGGTCAAAGGGCACTAATTCGTCAGCTTGACGCCACTATACGAGCAGTTGGCATCGCTTTCACTCCTGCAGCCATAGAAGTATTCTCATGGATCTTTCTAAAATTCCAACACTTTTTTGTACTCTATTCTGATTCTAGTTTTTGTCTAACAGCCTTCGGTACCAGCTACCATCATAGTACCACCACGGGCTACTGCTCCTTCTCCTACTCCTGCTCCAGCCCGAGGTCGTGGTTCTCGTGCTGCCTCCTCTAGAGCTCGCTCCTGAGGATCTATTTCTTCTTCTCGAAGCCGTTCTAAAGCGCCATATCCTCTTCTTCTGGCAGCGATGGGAATGACTATATTGAGAGGCTCTTTAAGGACGAGAGCTTGGATGAGGCCGGTCCTTCCTCCCACCGGGTCCGCCCCAGGTATTAGTGAGGGAGAGAGCTTCCCCCTCCCCCAATCATATACATTTATTTTGATGGGCCTGCGTGCCCCAATTTTACCTGACCCATGGACCTGCGTGCCTTAGTTTTACTGTTTGTTGGGCCTGGATCTCCCGGCTTTTATTTTGATACATTTTATCCCTTTCTGATACATGTTGGGCCCTCGCGCCATTTATTGCCTTATATTCATCTATTTGTATGATTCTCTTATTGCTCAAACTTCCATGGATGCATAATTCAACTGTCACAATTCACACAGACTGAAAGCACACACCCATCGTGTTCAAACATAGTGGTCGCCAAAATACAACATGGCGGTCACCACTTTTAAGGAGACTGACATGGCGGTTGCCATTTTAAACCTGGTGGTCGCTTGGTCAAAGGGCTGACGTTACTGTACTGTGCTTTTTGGAGTTGGTGGTCTCCCACTCTAAGGTGGCGGTCGCCATATTGATTGTACTTTTGGCTAAAATTTTAATTTTCTGCCTTTTCTAGCTTTATAAATATAGCCCTATAGGCTCCATTTGCTGTTACTTTGACTTAGATGGCTTCTCCTCTTTCTCTATGGTTTGAAGCATTTTCCCACATTAAACGTTTGAATTTCGCCCCATTTGGCTTGATTGCCCTTTTCTCACTAAGGACCGTGGAGATTAACAGTCCTTTATTGTTAGCTACTACTCAACTGTGGGATCTGTAGTCTCACGTCTTTCGGTTTGGCCTTGAAGAAGTCTGCCCCACTGTAGAGGAATTTGTTGCCATTTTAGACTTGGCCCCACGAAATGCTGTCGTGGTTCTGACTTTCTTTCTCTCATTTTGACAGCATGTGATATAACTTTGTGGTCTATCTAGGAGGGAGGCCTCCCTCTTGACACAGGATAACTACCTTGACATTCCCTTGATCATTGATAGGTTTTGTCCCACTGGGGACCTTAGTGACCTTGGTTCTCAGCTGCGACGACGATATGCACTTTGCATCTGCCTTCTTGCTCAGTATCTTCTCATTCCTTCTGACGGGCGAGTTAGCAGTGCCTTGGTTGACAGCGCTAGTCAGATGTGGATGGGGAGGGATTTTGTGCCACTCGTTTTAGCCGAGACACTGCTGGGATTAGATGTTGTTCATCATGGTGAGACCACCACCTTTGCTGGTAGCCCTTTACTTCTTTAGGTAAGCTCATTATCTTTCTTTGCATCAAGCTTTTTGTTATACTACAAAGTTTTTCTCTCATTGTTCTAACCTTTGCTACAGATCTGGCTGATGGAGATGGTAAATCTTGTGCAAAAACCACCCACTGATAGACATAGTGCTGCAGCTTTCCTCTACCGCCCCTGTTATCAGATTTGTGACACCGAAGTAGCCTGGCGACAGTACCTTTCCTCACTTACTGGCCCAGATATTACTTGACAGTGCCCCTAGTGGTGGATTTCAACTATGACTCTGACCACTATGGATCATTCTGGTGTTTTGTTGGTCAGCCATCGTCAGACTTCCTTCTATTACCCCATCAAATTATGCGGCAGTTCGATCGCAGTTAGATCATCCCTCACAACATCCAAGGCCGTTTGTTTTCATCAGTACTATAGGCCCCGCTTCTGGCATTGTATCAGGAGGCCTGGCCATCTCGCACATTGATGGAGACGCAGGAGTTGTAGTACCCTAAGTTCCCTGATGAGTACAAGATATGGCTGCTGCAGGATCGGGAGAAGAAGGATAGAGAAGTGGGGAAACAAGCGGCGAAGAGAAGAAAAATTTAAGGATTTCTGCTTTATTTTGAAAATTTTAAAGCTTTCCTTTTTGTTTGTAGAGTTTGGGACTTGTGTGCCCTCCCTTTATTTCAAAACTTTGTAGCTCTAATGAAAAACTCCCACTTTATGTTTAAGATGGTTCAAATTTATCCAAAGTTTGAATGACTTTGTTATCAAAATTCATAAATTAATTTGCATTGGTCTTACCAAGATGGTTAAAAATGAAGAATGTAGCCAGACTTCTTAAAAGAAGCTGCCTACGTATCCCAAAAAGATGGAACCAGGCCATAACGTAGTTCAGGCTTGGTTTTCACTCGGGTATTAACGCTCTCCTTTTGTAGTGTCCTAACTTTTGCCAAGGTCACCCTTTCAAATTTTTGGCCATGCAGGTTGCTCTAATTTTTGCCTAAGTTACCTTTTTGATTTTTAACTCAATGAGCTCTTTATTTCATCTTTATTTTTACCACAAGGATAGTATTTTTTGAGTTGATCGAGGTTAATTGGAGTGGAGAACACATAGCCATCCAAGTCCATAATAATGACTGCACCACCGGTCATGATGGTTTTGATTAGAAACAGTCCGGACCAGTTTGGCTTGAACTTGCCCCTTGGGTCGAAGATAGGAGCTCTGATTTCCTTTAGAACCAAATCTCATTCTCTAAGATCTCAGTGTTAGGAATGTATACTGAAAAGCCATGCTTTTTAGGTTTCTTATTCTTGATCCCTGGCATATTAATGAGAAACATTTGAGATGTTTTTGCATTCGTGGTTTCATATTTATATTTGTG
>JAOTRH010060948.1:0-18621 GCA_034768845.1 Heliamphora exappendiculata
ATTTATAACAATATAAGTTTATTATTTTTATATTTTTATAAGTATAAATTATAACCTATTAATATTATTATTAAGTTTATAAGTTATTAACTTATTAGTTTATTAGAAGTTTATAAGTTAGTTTATTATTATTATTATAAGTTTATTAGTTTATTAGTTTTTATAGTTTATACTTTATAATTTATAATTTATTATTATTTGTATTAGTTATTACCTATTAGTTATATTTATTAGTTATATTTATAAGTATAAACTTTATTTGTTCTGCGGTGTTCACTGTTTTATGGCAAAATTGACTAAACTATTCAAGCAAAATTGGGTGAAGTCTCTCAACTAGACAACTACTCAAGATTCAAACTGTACACTATTTTAAAAAGACTCAGCTACGCAAGCAAAAAATCAAAATTTACTCAACTACTGAGACTGTCAAGAATCAAACATTCAAGCGGTTCACTGTTATAAAAAGGCTCAACTACTCAAGCAAATTACTCAAATCAACTCAAAATTAAAGCAAAAATACTCTACAATTCATATTTCTAAAAGCTCAAGAAAAATCAAAACTCATTACAATTCTTAAAAAATCTTAATTTGAAATCAAACAATAACTGTAAGTAACAATAATAAAGAGTTAAAGACTTTAAGAGCCTCTAAAAATAAAAACAAACAAATCCATAAGACCATAACTGAGTAATTGAATCAATATTACAATAGCTCAACAACCAAAATTACTCTAATCCCACTAACACTATAAAAAAAACACTCTTAATATCCACCAGGACCACCACTCTTGTCTGCTGTTAACATCCATGGACGAGCCAGGCTGGTCTACGGGCTCAGAAAGGTAGGTTCAAACCCAAAAAATCTATTTTTAGGCTCTGGCCGGGCCGAGTCGACACAGTGCCGGTTCTCGGGCCTCCCACGGGCCCTGAGCCCTTTTTACACCCTTAATTTTACATATAATAGTTGAAAAGAGAAGAATACAAAGATTTTATATATATATATATATATATATATATATTAAAAAAGTCCTAAAGCCATTAGGGATGGGTAAACAAATGATCTCTCTCTCTCTCTCTCTCTCTCTCTCTCTCTCTCTCTCTCTCTCTCTTTTGTGTGTGTATAACTAGCTTAGTTTCTTTTGACCATTTCCAGGTAGAATTCCCTCTTCTCTTCTTCTATTCTTACTATCCATGGGTGTGTATAACTAGGGGAATTAAAACTAAGAATAATAAGAAGAAGAAAGCGGTAGTGTGTGAATGAAAAAAAAAATTAACAAAAAAAGAAAGAAAACAAAACAAAATTGAAGTTGAGACCCATGGTTGCGGAGAACAGATCCTCCATGGTGCAATTTCTGTGTGTCTCTGTGTGTCGCTCCTTAAAACAACATCATTTTAATAAAGATTTGGTTTGAAACTAATACCTTTAAAATGACGTCGTTTTACGAAAGACTTAGATTGTGCTTCTTAAAACAACGCAGTTTTAATAAAGATATGGCTTTAAACTTAATACAATTAAAACGACGCCACTTTAATAAAGTTCTAAACTACAATAATTGTAAAACTAAAAGAAATTTGAAAACAAAAGTTATAATAATTTACTAAAGGCAAAAAAAAAAAATAAAGGCTCAAGAGATCAAAAAGGCCCAAGCGCCTTTGATAAACTTTTTTTTTTCTTTGAAAATTTTTTCATATTGATATTGAAAATCTTTTCTTCTCAATCTCGATCGAGCCATTTAACCATCACTCAGTAAACAGCCTCATGCAACAATTGTTCCCAAATCAATATCAATATGAAGCAAGCCATACAACATCCACAAAAATAGGTCGAGCATGCTTGTTCCCACATCAGCGAACTTTCAACAACAATTGTTCTTATATTAATATCTAATTCATAAAAAAAGCCATACAACATCCACAAAAATAAACTGAGCATCAACCAAAAAAATTAAAAACAAAAATTGAATACTCCAATATGCATTAAGTAAACATCCAATTGACTATTGAATACCCTGTGCCAGCCTAACATACGGCTATCCCCATTTTTCTGAGGCCAAAACTTAGCCTCAACCAAGTATTTTCATGTGCATTATATGTATCAAGCATTTTCTGTCATTCAACTAGACACTCTTGGTTGAGGCTAAGTTTTGGCCTCAGAAAAATTTACGCGCTTTAATGTATTTTGCATCAAATTGCACGTGTAAAGTCGGTGAAATATTTTAGGCATCACAATGGAAATGGCTTTAGCTATTGCAACATCTAGATATGTGAAAATAGTTTTTGGAGGCTTGTTGGATATTGCCTTCAAAAATGTCTGAAACAACCCTATATATGAAAGAATTAATGGTCTCATCATGCATCAATGATGCACTAAACACAATTATTTCACGATGATGATTAAAATCAGCAAACGCTACAAAAGGTCTACGCTCTTAACCCTTTTTTGTGAGTAGTGTCAAAACTACCCGCATTACCAAACTAACCATATTTCATTATCATTTGAGCATCCGCCCAAAATATATTAGTTACTTGCTCCTCACTATCTAATTGGACGGCGTGAAAAAAAAAAAAAAAGGGTTTGCCACTTCTCTTTTCTGGAAGTACTTCAAAACACTACCTGCTTTTTTATATGCTAAATTATTTTGTCTCTTGGTTCGAATAAAATTTTTCTAACCCGGTTTAGTATGACCAGGAGACTTTCTTCCATCAGCTTGTCAACCAATTAGCTCATATGCAATGCTTTAAAGAATCCTAGATTATTCGGCTACTTCGACTTCAATTCTTTGTACATTAGATATTCTTTTTTGAGATGGCAATAAGTGGGTACTGAAAAATATGATTTTTCTTATTTCTAATAAAAAATAATATTTTAGCAATTTAATTAATCACATTCACAAAATAAAAAAACAAGAAGAAAACGCGACACGCATAATTTTTTACGTGGAAAAATTCAACGGATAAAAAATCACAGGACTGCCAAGTCTAGGAATCAAGCATTATCACACGAACAGTTACAATATAACAATCGCAGGACTACCAAGTCTAGGAATCAAGCATTATAACACGAACAGTTACAATATAACTTGCACACTTTTTGATCAACTCCTCAGTCTTCTAGTCTCAAATTTGTATGCCGAATTCTCGTTCACCGTTTTTTTTTTATTCCTACTGCAACGAATCCTAGTAGCAACTTCTCCGACAGAATCTTTCGTCGGAACTTAAAACGCCGTTTAAGCTTTTCTTTCGAATGATCTTCGATGATTTTTAGAGACACGAACAATTCTCTGATATGATCTTGAAGCTCTGTTTTACTTAATATCAAAAGTAATTTTTGTGCATCCCTAATGACCCTTAAATAGATTATTAATTCCCAGTCGAGCATAATTTAATTTCAATTAAAACGCCTGGATTTCGCTCGAGCGGTCAGGTGGTCGAACATCTTTGTCGTGTCATGCTTTAATTGCTTGTACCATAGGCTTGTGCAGTTGTACCATGAACTCAATCTTAAAATAGGACTCAGATATCATATCACGCATGGATAACTAAAAGCTAGATCCTCAAAGGATTGTAGATTGAATCAAAACCTTCTTAAACATATCTTAATATCCAAAGAGTTCTAATGACTTAAAAATACCCTGAATTTTCATTTAAAATAAAATATAAATTAATATAAATTAATTTCTTTGTAATTTCTCTCTTAGCAATTCCAGATGAACACAACACACACATCCTAGCAAAAAAAAATCACCTTCCAAGAAAAGTTCTTCAAACGCTGAAAAGCTTCCTTCAACCCTCCGAAACAAATACCCAAGCAACCATAAAGCTAACAATTAACCATAAGATAAAAGAAACCAAAAAATAGATCCATTTATATATGCAACCTACCATATTCCAAAAAGATGAACCAATATATTTATAAGATCATCAAAACCAATGTATCTTAAACACCAAAATAAACCATGTACCATCCTCCAAAGAATTCATAAACAAAGAATAATACTTGACCTATCATCAAAAATACCTGTGACTAACCCCAAAAAATTTACCTACTCCCCCTTTGTGGAACTTGGATGAAGTCAAGAAGAACTGCCACTGGGAGAAAAACCTTGGAGCAGGAACTCCAGTTGATTAAAACGCTTGTCAATGTGCTGCTGAAGCTAATCAACCTTAGCCTCAAGAGAAGTGACTCGGGCATGGAGAGAAGAGTGTGAAAACTTCTGCTATAGTGCTGAAGATGCAGAGGCGCTCGGAATGTCGTTAGTGTCGTCCTTCTCCTCAAAGTCAAATATAGCAATTGGAGTAGAAATATGAGCAACACTCTGAGAATGAGTGCGATGGGTGATGAATTTTGTGATGTGCATAATGTGTAGGCCAGCAGGAGTGTGAAACGAAGGAAGGGATCGAATGAAATTGGTGAGGAACATACCATATGGAAGGGCAACGATTTTGTTGCCATGGGCAACTTTCAGCATGGACTAAATGAAATTGCGAGCTAATTAGTTTATCTATTTACCCTGACTAATAAGAAAAAGTTTTAGTCCCCTCTCTTTACTAATGTCTAACACATGCCCCATAAGATGAATATTTGCACTGACAATAATATTTAAGAGATGAAAAATAGGAGTCAATTCATTTTGGAAGATGTAACTACCGACCCATTCTTATGGTTTGCCACACGAAGCTATGGCAATCTCAGTATAAGACCAACAAAGATTGGTAGAAACAAGACAATAGTCAGAAACAAGAGGACTATTATATCCCATATGAGTAATGAGAGAGTTAAGGTCCATAAGGATGTGGTTACCTTGAACATAGGTTTTGAATTTGAATCAACGGGTTTTTAAATGGTACATATTCGAGTAGAATTCCCTAACAAGATCTACATAAACTTCGTCTTCAACTTGAAGGAAGGGGATCCACCCTAGTTGTTCAAACATATGGGGAATTCCAAACTCAATAAAATTAGACACAATTATCTTCTTCTCTAACTGAACTGGTTGGTCAGTAGACAAATGGTTAAACTTTTCTTCACCGTTTAGAGACATGAATCGTGTTTTATCATACTGAGTCTGGGACTGCCCAGCAGTCTTTTTTGTGCAAGGTGGCATGTTCCTGTAAAGATTAATCCAAACGACATGTATTAGAACATGAATTCGTGCAGCAACACCAATACCCAATGCAAATATTCAGTTTAGACATATGTCAAAAGACAATACCAACAACCATAACCTACTTTCTCCAACCTTCATCAAAACCAATATGAAAAAATTGCTACAGAACCCAAAAGCAATTACTATGGAATATAAATGGCAACAACTCTCGTCATTGGTGCAAAACACAGAAACACCGGTCCCCCAATACAAATGCAATCTCACAAATATCACAAAACTTAATATCTAACAATAGAGTTAAAAAAGCATGTTCAGATTACTCAAAAGCTTAGTGCATATTTCTCAGACCAAACATCAAACATGTGGTGTGCAAGATACGATTATTGTGAGGTGAGACTGTGTTCATACACCAAACACCACCAAGGAGGCAACCAAGCACACAAAATCATCTAAGGAAGAATAAACAAAGCACATCAAGAATCCTAGACAACAAACCCTAGGACGATCAAGTGTTTTTGCAAAGTGGATCCAAGAGAAACCCTGGGTTTGATCAAACGAACTAAACCATTGGGTCAAAAATCTCACAACCACAACACAAACGAAGACTCATTTTGATGGACCAAGAGTGTGCGAAACATTAAGCACACAAACCAAACCACGAGCATAAACACAAATTCATCCAACCAAAACCCTAGGTTGAAGACATCACGAAATCAAACGTAAAACTAGGGGATTTGATCTTACCTTAGTGATGAGACAATGAAATCAACTCCTAATGTGCGAGATTAGTGCAAACACAGCAAGAAGGAAGAGACGAGCAGGAATTTGGTAGAGATTTGAGACTGAATGAATTGAGGAAAGAAAAAAGCCCAATTTTAATTTCTAGTCTGCAATAATTCGCTCGAGCGCTTAGAATCCCACTCGAACTGTGGATGGACAGAGGCCAAGGTCGCTTGAGCACACAAAGGGCTACTCGAGCGAGGTGTAGGCTAAGACTAAGGACTCTTATACCCGCTCGAACGACAAACAACTCGGGACATACGAAACATTTTGACTGCTCGAGCGCATAGATGGTTTCTCGAGCGGTGCACTGGCCGAGTTAAATCTGG
This sequence comes from Heliamphora exappendiculata, assembly GCA_034768845.1. Classification (NCBI taxonomy): domain Eukaryota; kingdom Viridiplantae; phylum Streptophyta; class Magnoliopsida; order Ericales; family Sarraceniaceae; genus Heliamphora; species Heliamphora exappendiculata. Next base: position 6,217 of record JAOTRH010060948.1, read on the forward strand.
AGAAGCAGAACAGAGAATTATGAGAGGATAAAAAAAAATTGAATCTCGCATCTAAACAAAAAAACAACTTATTATCTAAATTTAAAAAAATGAATACTCAACACTATAACTCAAAAACTCAGACAGATCAGAGTAACCCAATGGTGAAACATGGAAAAATAGAGTTACAAAAACTTGTCAAGGTGAACTTATAAAAGTTAAAACACAAACCTTTGAGATACTTAGTCACATAGGCAATGGTTACCATATGTGCAATCAATATACAATAGACACAGTTGGAAATTAGTCAAAATACACAGTTTGAAGTCAAACCAAGTAAAGTACCAATGTATGTCTGTTGAAGATGTGCGAAAACTCCCCCTCACAAAGAACTTAATATAAAAAATTATGCTCTACTTGGTGATTTTCACACTAATACGATCAAAAAGGCAAAGTTCGCATAGGTAACCATTCCTAATAGCATGAAAGAACAATTGCATAAATGGCGGCTGACACACTAACATAAACGAGAAAGTATGGTCTATATAGGTAGCAATTTCCACAAGCAAGACAAAAAAGTAGCATAACCAACGGCTTTCACATTATAACAAACGAGAAAGCAAAGTTTGTAAAGATAACCATTTCTGTAAGTATTATATAGCACACACAGTTCTGAGTAAAAGTAGAGCAATGGATTGATAATCAGATATGGGTAGTTATAGACATCAATATCAATAATGGGATTCTACTATAGCGGTCAATCAAATAGTATTTCTCAACCAATATTCAGTTTGTGTCACATGTATATTTAGCCGTACATATAGTAAACATTACATATAAAAATGTCTCAATGATTCATAATAAGCTTAAACTTTCATATCTTCCTGACAATAATTCTTCAGACAGTATTTTGAGGTGTTTCACCCAGGATTAAACCACTAGAATGAATTAAGAGCACATATGAGAAAAATAACAAACAAAAGCATTTTTTTAACTCAAAATACCAATTCCAATAGATTTCCTAGGAAATTCAAACCGAAGTGCTTCAAGAGGTTTTGTCAGCAAATCAGCCAGTTACCTTTCAGTGTCGAAGAGTGATGATGTTATCTTTGACTAAATGGCGAATGAAATGATTCCTTAACCTATGTGCTTAGTCTTAGAGTGCTGAACATGATTCTTCGAAATGCTAATAACATTAGTGTTATCACAGTAGATAATCACTGACTCTTAGATAAGACCATAATCTAAGAGCATTTGTTTCATCCACAGTAACTCAGTACAGCAACTACCATCACTATATACTCAGCCTCGGCTATGGATAATAAAATAGCATTTTATTTTTTACTATGCCACGAAACCAAATTGTTACCAATGTAGAAACAGCCTCCTAATGTGCTTTTTCTGTTAGCTACACATCCAGCCCAATCAGCATCAGAAAAACCTGCAATGTACGAGTTAGTGTCTTTGGAAAACCAAATGCTAAACTCAATAGTGGAATTCACATATCGGATAATTCTTTTAACAGCAGTTAAATGTGATTCCTTAGGATTAGACTGATAACGTGCACAAATACCTACACTAAAAGCAATATTAAGTATATTGGCTGTCAGATACAACAATTCCCTATCGTACTTCTGAACATGATTTGATCAACATTTTACCTTTTTCATCTTTTGATAGTTTCACAGATGTACTCATAGGGTTTGAATGGGTTTGATAGATTCCAGTTTAAACCTCTTGGCTAGGCCTTTAGCATATTTTGACTGTGAAATGAAAATTTCATCGTTAGACTGTTTAATCTGTAAACCTAGGAAATAATTTAGTTCACCTACTATACTCAATTCAAATTCCTTATGCATTCATTTAAAAAATGAAAGGACGAAAGATTCACAAGTAGAACCAAACACAATATCATCAACATATATCTGTGTAACCAAAATATCATTTTTATCCATTTTAATGAAAAGTGTCTTATCCACACTTCCTCTGATGAAATCGTGGTTAACCAGAAAGATAATTAGACATCCATACTATGCTCTAGGGGTTTGTTTCAGCCCACACAACACTCTTTTGAGCTTGTATACGTGATCAGAATAGTACGAATTCTCAAAGTCTTTAGGCTACTCAACATAGGCTACTTCTTTCAACTAACCATTTTATAAGGCAATTTTCCCATCCATCTGGTACAATTTGAAATTTAGAAAGCAAGCCATAGCAAAAGAATACGAATAGATTCCAATATGACCACAGGTGCAAAGGTTACGTCAAAATTTATTCCTTCTACTTGTGTGTACCCTTGTGCTACTAACCTAGCCTTATTTCTCACAACAGTCCCCTATTCATTAGATTTGTTCTCGAAAATTCACTTAGTGCCTATTACATTAACATTCTTAGGCCTAGGTACTAATTTTCAAACATCATTCCTAACAAATTGTTCGAGTTTTTCATGCATAGCATTTGCCCAACAATCGTCAGTCAGAGCCTCTTTCACATTTTTTGACTCAATCAATGATACATAACACAGATAACTTATCTGATTTACCTGATTACGCATTTATCGGTGGGTCATCATTGGTTTTATTACCTCTCCAATCACCGTTCTAACGAATGATTTATCTTGACTCATGAGAAGGGTTCCAAAACTGCTTGCTCCTCTGGTGCTATCATACTGTCAGAACTTGCTTCCACTATTTGTTTAGGATAGGTGGGCTGAACGGAATCTTCAAGTATCTGAGAGTTAGTCTAATCTGCTTTCGGTATTAATGCCTCTTCAAAAGTTTTTGTATTATCAACAACTACATTAACAGATTCCATAATAGTAGAAGTATGTAAATTATAAATTCTATAAGCTCTACTGCTAATGGAATAACCAAGAAATATCCCATCATCACTTCTGGAATCAAATTTTCTCAATTATTCACGATCATTTAATACATAATATTTTCTCTTAAAAGTTTTGAAATATTTCACATTTCGCTTCTTACCTTTCCATAACTCATAAGCAGTCTGTTTGGTGTCAGGTCGTAAATAAACTCGAGTAATAACATAGTAAGCAATATTTACGGCCTTAGCCCAGAACTTGAGAGGAATGTTTTTAGCATGAAGCATGACCCTGGCCATCTCCTATACCACTCGATTTTTTTTCCACTACACCATTTTATTGTACTGTTTTAGGAGCGGAGAATTCACGTTGGATTTTCTGTTCGTCACAAAAATTTGAGAATTCAGAGTTCTCAAATTTCTTTCTATGATCTGATCGAATCTTTGTGATGTGCTAATTCTTTCCTTCATGTTCATTATTCAATCCAAGACATAGGGATTAAAAACAGCAAATGTGTCAGATTTTTCTCGTAAAAAGCTCACACAAGTAAACTTAAAAAAGTCATCCACTACAAGAAATATATATTTTTTAGCACCTATACTTTCTATTCTAATTGGACTCATAAGATCCATATGAATAAGTTGTAAATGATATTGACAAGGAAGCTGATTTATTTTCTTGTGGGGGATTTTAATTTGTTTACCTAGTTGACAAGAACCACAAATAACTTTTGTATTAACACTCAGCTTTGGAAAGCCTTTAAGGCTGAGTTTCAAATACTGATTTATTTGTTTAGTCTGAGTTCCTTATTTTTGTTTATATTTTTATTTATTTTGATCAATTTTTTAACTTTTTTAATTTCGTTCATAATACAGGATTTTGACTAAAAATCAATGAAGTTTAGAAAATAAGAAAATAAATAAAAATAAGTTAATTTGTGTTACTTAATTTTTGTTTTTAGTAAATTTTTTTAATTTTTTTAATTTATGATATCATTATAAACGCAAAAGTAAAGAAAAATGTTGGAACGGTGTATTTCAAGAAAATTTAGTCTAGAAGTTGCCATTTTAAGAAAATATTAAAATATTATTCATTATGAAAATTTGGGTCAGGTCAGGTCTAACAGCTATTTTTTATGCAGGCTTTTGAGCGGGCTCGAGCTCGAACTTTTGGGTTGTAGGCATCGGGCCGGCATGGCCTGGCCCACGGGCTTTTGGGGGGAGGCTCAGGCCTGAGAATAGGGGCTACGGGCTTGGGTCGGACTCAGGCTTTGGCTGGGCCAAGCAGGACCAGGCCCGCACAGTAATGGGCCGCGAGCCATTTTTACACTCTTAATTTTAGTAAAATGAATTTCATGGTGTGTATTGCACATCTGATTAATATTGGGTAAAATTACTTTTATGCCGTATACGAGAAAGACATTATCTAATTTGGATAGCCCTGAAGAGTTAATGTATCCTCTCACAATAATCTTGGATGAGTTCTCATCCTCAAATATCACAAGTCCTCCATCATATCGATCAATACTCGTGAATAAGGACATATCTCCTGACATATGTCGAGAACAACCGATGTTCAATTAACACATGAAAGAATTTTGAGCTTTTAAAGTGATGTGAACTACATGACATTTCAAATCAAACTTTCAAACCCAAACAACACGAATTTTAGGAAAAAGTTTGGTTTGTGTGCTAGGTTTTTGGTCAAAATATGGTCTCTGCTAGTTGTTCACTCGAGTGCTGGACTGCCAGTGATCATATTCGTTTTTCTGCTAGTTGTCCGCTCGAGTGTATAGAGGGATCGCTCGAGCGCTTAGAAAGCCCGCTCGAGCGCTCACTTTGCTAAAAGTTTTGTTATGCAACAGTTTGATTTAATCATGCAATTTTTCAATTTTTTTTACATGCTAATATGAAGACTAAGATTTCATTTTTCTACAAAACGGCCTAATATAACCAACAATACCACAAAAATGACAAGTATGAACAAATTTTTAAAAATTAATTGATTGTAGCAAATGTTTTTGAAAAGATTTTCCTGAAAATTCAGTCTGATTTGCTTAAACTTTTCCAAAATCCTTTCCATACCTGTAGGCATGTTGACAGTTTTCACAGAATTGATTTTACATGTATTCCTTGATCCAGATGTACTTTTCACGTATCCTAGTCCAATTCAGTCTGATACCACTTTTTGCACACTTAAGATTTTTTCTAGACTCAAGGATCCTACATTCAATTTCTTGAGAGTGGTATTAGTAGTTAATAATTCAGCTTCCAACACTTTGATTCTAGCCTCACTTGCGTGTGTCAAACAGAGATTTGAAATTAGTTGAGTCTTGTAATTCCAACTAAAGTTCAAAAACTTTAGATTTGAAGGAATCACATGACTCAATGAATTCATTCCTTTGTTTGTCAGAACTAATCAGTTTCTCATTCGTTTTGATTTTAAAAAATTTTAGTTGAGAAATCAGATTCAGAGACTCAGTTAGTTCTATTTTTAGGCCATTATTCTTTTTTTCCATGGTTTTGACTTTCATTATTAACTTAGTGATAACTTTGGTTATTTTGTATCTTTTTCTGTCAAGTTTATCATAAGATCATTGAAGATTTTTCTTATTTTCTTCTTCAGATTCAGAACCTAAATCTGGTTCTTCTTTTTTAGAATCACTGTGAGACGCACGTGATACATAATCAGACAGTTCAGACTTACCTGATCCAATGAAAATAGCAAATGCAACAAACTTGTCCTCTTCATTCTCTGGTTCGAACTCAGTTTCATCAACCCATGTCACAGTAAACACATTTTCTTTCTTTTTCTATTTGTTTGGACAATTCTGTGCAATATTGTCCATACCCTTGACACTCAAAGCATTGTATATTCTGATTCTAAATTTTTACTTTTTTCTTTTCGAACTTAACTATATTCTCACTTTTATCATCGAACTTTTCAGATTTTGACTTGAGGTTAAATTTTTTATTTAGAACAAATTTTTTTAACTTTTTAACAATAAACGCCATAACCTCAAGATCAATTTTTGTCTCATTATCTGAAGACTCTAAATCAATCTTAGAAGACTTTAAACCAACGCCTTTTGATTTTTCAGGTTGACGTAGAGTTGATTCAAAGGTCTTAAGATTTCTGACTAACTGCTGCACTTTTATATAATCAATATCTTGACTTTCTTCAATAGCAGTAACTCTTTGTTGAAATCTTTCAGGTAGTGATCGTAAGATTTTTCGAACAATAAGAAATTTAGAGATTTTCTTCACCTAGTATAAAGCTAAAATTAATAATGTTACTCAATTTGGCATAAAAATCATCAAATGTCTTATTATCTTTCATTCGAAGGGTTTTAAAACTTGAAGTGAGCCTTTGAAATTTAGATATTTTAATAGTTGACGTGCCCTCGTGTGTGATCTGAAGAATATCCCGTACTTCTTTAGCAATTTCACACGTACATATACGTTTGAATTCTTCTGGTGTGACACCGCTAAAGATTGCATTGAAAGCCTAGCTATTTTAGCCTGCTTCATCTATATCATTTTTCTCCTCTTGTTTAGTAGGTTTTAAGATTGTATCATCACCAGATTTAACAGTCAATTGAGTATAGCTAATTACAACAGTCATCCAAATTCTCTCGTCGATAGATTTAAGAAACGCTCTCATGCTAGTATTCCAATAGGGATAGTTTTCTTCATCTAGCAACGGGGGTCGTACGATTGAGTTTTCTTCTTTAAAAATTTCCATATTTGTGATTGATTAGAATCGAAATCTTTTGTAAAAATCAAAACTTGCTTTGATACCAATTAAAGAATATGATTTTTTTTATTTTTAATGGAAAATAATATCTTAGCGATTTAATCAATCACATTCACGAAATAAAAAAAAAACAAGAAGAAAACACGACACGCAGAATTTGTTACGTGAAAAAACTCAACGGGTAAAAAATCATGTGACTACCAAGTCCAGGAATCAAGCACTATTACACGAACAGTTACAATATAACTTGCACACTCTTTGATCAAGTCCTCAGTCTTCTAGCCCTAAATTTGTATGCGGAATTCTCATTCATTGTTCTCCTCTTAATTCCTACTGCAACAAATTCTCGTAGCAGCTTCTCCGATAGAATCTTTTGTCAGAACTTAGAATGCCGTTTAAGCTTTTCTTTCGAATGATCTTCGACGATTTTTGGAGACACGAATAATTCTTTGATATGATCTTGAAGCTTTGTCTTACTGAATATCAAAAGTAATTTTTGTGCATCACTAATGACCCTTAAATAGATTATTAATCCCCAGGCAGGTAGAATTTTATTTCAATTAAAATGCCTGAGATTCGCTCGAGCAGTCCTTTGGGCGCTCGAGTGATCAGGTGGCCGATCATCTCTGTCGTGTCATGCTTTTATTGCTTGTACCATAGGCTTGTACAGTTGTAGCGGTCAGGTGGCCAAACGTCTCTGTCGTGTCATGCTTTAATTGTTTTGTACCATAGGCTTGTACAGCTGTACCACAAACTCGATTTTAAAATAGGACTCAGATATCAGATCACACATGGATAACTAAAAGTTAGATCCTTAAAGGATTCTAGATTGAGTCAAAACCTTCTTAAACATATGCTAATATCTAATAGAGTTCTAATGACTTAAAAATATCTTGGATTGTCATTTCAAAAAAAGATAAATTAATATAAATTGATTTCTTTACAAGTACACTCTAGTAAAAAAAAAGACATGGTTGTGCCTTTCATTAAAATCAAAAATGAAAAATTTTCCAACAATCCTATTCAACTTGATACTAAGTGGAGCATCACAACCAGTCATAACCTCTCACCTAAGATTTTTGGTCAAGTGTTCTCGCCAGTTAATACACCAAAATCCTTCCTTGTTGCAAACAAACACTCTTGAAGTTATTTCATCAGTATTTCTGATCCTATTTTGGGCTCATTTACTAAATTAAGTAAAGTTTTTAACTTAATTATCAAAATATGAATTTTTAAACTTAATTTTCATTTTACGTAAAAATGTGTTTTGAAAACACGATTTCCTTGCAAAATATATTTTTCAAACAGTGAATCTGTTAAAATAAAATATTACACTAAAAACGTGTTTACTAAACGCACGTTCTGTACAAAAATATTTTTACACTAAAAGCATTATTAACAACAATGCTTTTATATATTTACATTAAAAGCGCTTTTACCAAAACGCTTTCTTTGTAAATGTAGGGCACCAGCCAAAGACAGAATGTGCTTACCTCAAACATATTCAATGAAAAATATATTTATATGAAATAAATTTTATTTAGTTTTTGAATGCATTTTTATAATTGAATCCATTTATTATGTAAAATTCGTCGAGTTTTTTGTTTGTAAAAAAAATTAGAATGATTTGATAACTGTAACTAAGTGATTGAATAACATTTGTTTAAATTTTTTTTTTAAAATTATAATCTTTATTTATATTATTTATAAAATAACATTATATAATTACTTAGCTACAGGTAACAGGTCAATTTAGATTTTTATATGAATAACAAACTTATTGAAGTGTACGTAATTAATGAATCCGATCATAAAAAAGTATTTAAAAATTAAATTAAAAAATATGAACAAAATTTAACTCTTTGAGATGAATTTGTTAAAAGTATGAAATTATAACATAGTAATTCATCCATAAAATACGCATGGATCTTGATAGCTGTAAAAATCGGAATGAAAAATATATTTACATAAAAAGTATTTTATTTTTTTTTCGAATATATTTTTATAATTGAATCCATTTATTAGTAGAACCCGTCGATTTTCTTGTTTATAAAAAAATTAAATTAATTTGATAACTTTAGCTATGTGATTGAATAACATTTGTTTAAAAGGTTTTTTTTTAAATTATAATTTTTATTTATTTTATTTATAAAAAAAATTATGTGATTACTTAGTTACAGGTATCGGGTTAACCTAAATTTTTATATTAATAACAAACTTATTGAAGTTTAAGTAATAAACGGATCCGATTATAAAAAAATATTTAAAAATTAAATAAAAAATATAAACAAAATATAACTCATTGAGATCATAATTATTACAAATATGAACCAACCACGTACTATCTCATAAGTCTCACTCAAAGGAGTGTTTAACAAACACGCTTTTATTTAAAATAGTTTCAAATAAAACTTGTTTGCTAAACACGTTTTATTTGTAAGCAATTTTACTAAAAATATTTTATGTATTAAATAAAAAATGTGTTTGTTAAAAATATTTTATGTATTAAATCACATAAAATTAGAAAGCGTGTTTGCTAAACACGTTTTTATAGTGTTATTTTTTATTCTTCAGTTTATATAAAAATTGAGCTTAAAGCGTGTTTGCTAAACACGTTTTTACGTAAAATGATAATAAAATTTAAAAATTACTATTCCAATAATTAAGTTAAAATGTTAACTTAGTTTTGTAAATGAGCCCCTATTTTGATAAGCTTTTCTAACACCATACCCCATTATCCCACCATAGGCATTATAAAACTCATAGGCATCTTATTCAAAATCAAAGCTCATACTAAGTTTAGGCTTCCAAGCACAATCATCACCCAACCCATCAACAATAGTGTGGAGGCTAGACAACATTTGAAGCCATTTGAATAAGAAAGTGAATGCAAATATAAAATGTAAATGCAATATGAAATTAAAGCTTTGTATCAGCTAGAAAAGAACTAGATAAATTTAGAAAGTGAAAATCAATAAATTGAGCTTCAAATGAAGTTAGAGCTTCAACTGAAATTAGGGCTTCAAATGCGAAGGATGTAGTGGTGCAGGCAAGATAGTGGGCGACGCAATATACTGGTGAGAAGGTGGCAGCAGTGAAGGATGCCGTGGTGGCAGCTAAGGAGAGTGTGGAAGAGTTTACCGCTAAGAAGTAGGCGGAGGCTTCAAATGTAAAGGATGCGGTGGCGCAAGTGCAACAGCAGGCGATGGGACATACTAGTGAGAAGGTGGTGGGGGCGAACAACACCGGTGATGGCAGCAGGACATTCTGGTGAAAAGGTGGTGGGGGCGAACAACACCGGTGATGGTGACGGAGGAGCGTGCAGCAGAGTATGCCGCTATGCCTCGAGGAAGAAAGGGGAGGCGAATAGTGCAATAAGTCTGGTAATGGGTTTTTTCTCCTGGACATACTTTTTGTGTTAGGTTAATGACTTCCAAAAATGACATCGTTTTAAGGGTATTAGTTTAAAACCTAATCTCTTTGAAGACGACATCATTTTATGGGGCACTACACAAACATTGTATGGCAGAGAATTTGCTATCGTGGTTGCGAGGTGAGGAAGTGGATAACTGAGTAGGTGACATGGGAAAAAAAAGTAAAACATAGTGCCAAATCCTATTTATTTGAATTAGATGCCAAATATTAGATTATATATATATAATTGAAGTCACTGCCATAGTCTCTTTATTGGTGTTGGGTAACATAATACTTCTCTTTGTTTCTAAGGTAGTGTTAAATGGATCTTAGGTTGAATTATAGTGAGTCTGATGAGTCTTGATTAGGTTTTAAGATAGTCAGAAATATTTTTGAAAAAAAAATGATTGTAATTCCATGTTTTTAATTCTGAAAATAGCTTTAGTCTAAATTATGATATTAACCCTAATTAATAGGGTTAAGTATTGGCAAAAACATAATTTTTTTGGGGGATTTTACTACCGACCTATGTGTGATTTTGGGCTTTATTACGGACTAATGTGATCATACAAAGTCATTAAAACTTGAGTTATTATATAAATCAAATTATCAAACTATCAAACTATCGAATCAGCAGAATCAAACTATTTTGTGACCATTAATCAAAATACTCTATTATTCTACTACAAAAATAAACTCTTCTTAATTCTTATGATTTTTTTTAATTTAATTTTATTTTACAAAAAAATATTAAAAATTATTTTTATTCTTTTAAATTATTAATATTTTTTACATACTTGATGAACGATTCAAGTGGCTTGCTGACCTAATAACTTGAATAGAGAGTCTAACAGTGCGGTCGGTCCAAAAGTTTAAGTTCAAGTTATTATTAGTAACCCATAAAAATTTTTCTATACCATACATAATTTTTATCTCTCACCAATGTAGGATGGGTATTACAATATCTACTACTCAAATGTGACGTCCTCGTCGCGTGATTTAAGTTTTTCTCCTGATTGAAATGTAGATAATAGTCTATTAGTGAACACAAATCTGATCATTAGAGTGCATAATGTATACAAAATCAGGGCATTTATTCCTCTATCTACATCGTCGTGGAACCCTACACGAAAATTAGGGTTGGTTCTGATACCATTTGTAACAACCCATGTAGACCACTAACCCAATAACTTGAATAAAGAGCCAACTAATGCGGTCTAAAAGCTTAAATCTAAGTAATTAGTAGTAGCCCACAAGTTTTTTTTATATATTATACTTAATTTCTATCTCCCACCAATATGAGAAGGGGGATAACAATTTTTTCAAATCAAATATGCGATGCCCTTGTCGCGTAGTCTAAGTTTTTTTCCTAGTTGAGATGTGAATAGTAGCCCATTAGTCGAAACAGAACATCCCATTAGCATGAACAAGATATACAATATTGGGACCTCTACCTTTCCCTAGAGACTCTACTCCTTTATCCACACTACCGTCGAATTGTATATGAGAACCAAGGTTAATAGTAGCGCACAAGTTTCATTATATGCCAGACTTATTTTTTATCTCCCACTAATATATGATGTGGTAACACAATATCTCATACTTAAATATGTGATGCGCTTATCCCATGGCTCAAATTTTTTTCCTAGTTGGGATATGGATAGCAGCCCATTAACAGACACAGAGCAACTCATAAGTATGTACAAAGTATAAAATGCCTTTACCCCTCTCTAGAACCTCTACTTCTCTATTAACATTGCTACAGAGCTCCACATGATAACCAGAATTAGCTATGATACCATTTGTAACGATTCAAGTAAATTACTAGTTCAATAACTTGAATAAGAGCCTAACAACGCTGCCTAACACGTTTAAACTCAAGTTATTAATAGTAGCTTACAAGTTTCATTATATTTCAGACTTATTTTTTTTATCTTCACACCATTGTGGGATGCATGTGGTATCACACTTGATCTAACTAGTAAAGGTAGTTGGTGTTATCCAACTCATAATTGAGTTATACTTTTTACAGATTCAGAAGTATAGAGTTGTGTGAGAAAAAAAAATTTGGGGAATGCCAATGGAAGATTATCTTTATTTATTTTAAACTTTAGACTTATAATAGATTAAATAATAAATTTTGTGAAGACTTTAATATTCTTGGAATCAAATTTTCTCTTGACTATTATTAAGATGGGTAAATTATACTTACACCCCTTAAATTTTAGGATAATAACATTGATACTCTCTTAATTTTTTGAAATATCACGTACACCTCCTACATTTTTATTTTTGTAACACTTAGACCCAAACAGTTAACTTCCGTTAACTTCTGACGGAAACACTATTCAAAACAGTGTTTTTTATTTATTTATTTTTTTTTTTTTTGTTTAATTACAAAAAATTATTTAAAAATTTTTAATTAAAAAATAAAA